>JAZBGW010001237.1:0-16721 GCA_037464815.1 Mylabris variabilis
ATAATTTTGTCAAATATTTAACATACGCCTACTTGATCCAGTAATAAATCATTGCTTACAAAGATGATTATAGGGTGCTGTGTCTTTCGTATATTTTGTTGATGCATGGATATAATGATGACAGAAAATCTTGCAATTTTAAAGAATTTTTTTTTCAAATTTTTTTTTATGTAACCCCCTAATATTTTTTCATGTCTGAACGTAGAAAGATATGCCCTACCCGGAAATGTAACAAAAAATAGGGGGTGCCATTTAAAAAAATTGATGACGATGTCATTTCTTCGTAATGGTAACCGACAGAGCCGTTTTGGCTCAGTCGCAATTAATTAATTAAAAAATAAAAAGTTACCTGTTTTGGCGTTTTTCAAAATTTTCCTAAATAAAGAAGTTATGAGGATTATGCGTTACTTTATACTCACCCTGTATGTATAGTTTTACGTGAATAACCCGGTATTTTATTTCACAGGGGTATTTCACAACTCATAAGATTTGCATCAATGCTTCGATTTTTACTAAATTTGTTATGAATATGTGAATTATTGAACAAAATAAGCGGTAGAATGAATGAATATTATTTTTTTAAGAGTATAAAAAAATGGTCTAGTCGTGCAATTGTTTAATTAAATTGTATTCGCTATAGATAACATTGATTCTACTACCACCTACATGTCTAGACATAATAAGATCTTTCTTATCAATTTTTCATTAAATAAAATTAAGAGTTTCATTCGTAGGTTGTCAATTTTTGTGGTGCCTCGCCCTCTTCAATACCAATTTAACATAAAGTTCTTCCTGTCTAAATGATTTTCTCTCTGTCTAATCGGTTGCCGTCATCGTCGTCGTCTCAGTTACACCGCAGAGTTTTGTGTCAAGCCCTGTCAGACATAGTTGGACGTTTCACTGTTTAGAGACCCACCATCATCATCCTCTTGCCCTTCTCACATTTAAATAGACCCTCCTAGGTTTTCTATCGGTTCTAGTCGACACACAAAACGAAATCAACGAAGAGAAGAAGACAAAAAAAAAAACTGAAAAAAGAAAACAAAAAAAATCTCGCGCTGCTGCTGCTGCTGCTGCTAAGCTCAAGTTTTAGGTTGCGTTCTATGGCTCGCTAAGTCGCGGAGGCGCAAAGCACAATGTATTCCAACTTGCGCCGAATGTAGAGAAGAGAAAAAGGGTCACTGCACTTTCGGGGCCAAATTCAACTTACTAATCTTCTAGAAAACATCTTAACGCATAATATCTCCCCCTACCCCCTGTGTCTCAATTTCTAGTTTATTTAATTTTTGGTGTTTTCTTTTTCAGTACAGGAGAGAAAAGAAACTTTCAAATTAACGAATAGAAAACTGTGTAGACAAGGAAAAATTGAGAGAATTCCTTCTAGACGGACAACTATAAAATCGAATGATTATAACGAAAGAAAAGAGGTCAATTCTTGGTCCAGCTGTTAATCGATCCAAATAGTAATAATAATGATTGTAATAGGGTTATACACCTACAGTTTAATAATATCATTAATATTCAACACTAGTATTATCTAAATAAGTCAAAATTGTTGGAATATTCTATTCATACAAAATTCCACTTGTTTGTATAAATGCTTTTTTTTCGAGTCAATAAATTGCGATTGGAAATTAGAAATAATTGGTTAGTGACGTCTAATGTACGTTCCAATTTATAACATTGAACAAAAGCCGTAGCCATCCGGCTCTAGGTGCTGTTTGATACAAACATTTCGCCCTTCATTATTGGCGTTCCTTTGGAAATATTTTATTGAAAAATCAATTACCGAGGGAATATTGCCAACGGAATATCTAACAAATAGCAAACACATACATACATATCCTAGGTATGTATTTGTACACACAATAAGTACATAAAACTTATAAATATAACTATAGTTCATGGAGTTTTATCGATTTGGAATAATAGTAATTTGCCACAAAAGCTAATGCGCATTGGCAATTAAATATTTATGAAACGAAGGTACAAACAAAGTGTTTTCGTACAAAAATAAAGCCATGTAAAAATAACCAACAACGACGCCTACGACGCCAAACCTAAAAGCCAAAACGAAAATGAACCCTCCTAAAAAACAACAACTTAAAACACTGTCTCTCCAAATTTTGCATTTAATATTGATGATTTATCATTTAGAGATGAGCGATCATTCCTGACTTTCTCTTATAGTCTCAACATGTATAATTACAGATCGAGATCAATTCCGCGTTTTTTCCCAACAACAACAACAGCACAGCAACAACAATCATCATTATTATCATCAACATCAAGTATAATTTCGTAAACGAAACCTCGAAGGAATCGAATCAACTATTGAAACACCTTTCTAAAATCAACTATCATAAATATACGAAACGGATTTTCAATTTAAAAGAAAAAGAATACCTATATGATTAAAAGATGGATTTGAAGAGATTAATTTGTGTAAATTGTTGTTGAATAAATAGAAAGAAAAATGAATAAAAGATGCTTACGGTATTTTGCAAAACAAATTTCGAGAGTATATTGAACTAGAATCACAACATATGTTGAAAATATAAAACACACACATACACACACACACAAATAAAACGAGACTTTTCCTGACCTTTACCTCTTTTCAACGTTTCTAAGTACTGATTTTTATCAAAATCCGAGGTTAAATCGTCGAATTCTTACTATTTTTCTGGAAAATAAGTAATGACATATTTGGAGGGTTTCGCTGTTTTATCACAAACAAAACAATGTTTTATACAAATAAAAGTAAAAGTGTCAGGTGGAGAGATCCAACTACCTGCGAACCCTTCATGAATTTAGAAGGAAAAAATTAGGGGATGCCACAATTCATAACAATTTGGAGATATTAAAATGCAATTGTAATACAAACAAAAAAAAACACTACTGGAATTTTATAAAAATCCTCCAAATCTTGAATTATATTTATTGTATGTCCTTTGATATTTGTTTAATGATTTGTGGCTATGATAAGAGTTGAAAAATTGCCAAATATAAAAAAATTCCATTCGATTCACCTTTTTTGAAGAAAAAAACAAAATAGGAACCATGAGGTGAACAATTTCATGTGTTGATTTTATAGATGTTTTGAATAACAAACATTAAAATTCCTGTGATTGGAGGGTCGAAGTCTAGTTCGTCTAGTTGATGGCCACGGGGGACTGGCAGTTTTTTGTGCCAGGTCTCGAATTCAGCGTTCTTTTAACAGATTTTTACCCCGTTGTTGCCCTTGGACAACAAACACCAGACGACTTGGGGGTTGGTTAGATAATAAACGAAAACGAACAGAGCAAAAAATGAAAACATGGAATGAGATAGAGGAATTCATCGGTCTAGGGAGGCTGGGGCTGATATAGGATAGAAACAGACTTGCATAACAATACGGACATTATCAAAATTTTTTCCACAAGTCTGTCCTGTGACCTTTTCATTGACAATAAAATAGACGGGGATTTTTTAAAATTAATCTCACTATGTATAATGACTTGGTGGAAACTTCTTTTCCACATTCCCGATTACGTATAAATCTGATTTCTGTACGTGAATGAGAATAAAATTTGTATCTTTATCGAAAAATGTTCATTTTTCACAATCAACAAACATTCAGTATTTATACATTCTAAATAAACAGAGTATCTTTGTGTTATTATTAGATATTCATAAGTAAGCTATCCGAGAATGCGGAATGCAAGTGTATAGGGGCGTTTCGAGAGACGATCGAGGGGGGTGTGTCTGCCAGATTTCGACCTGACCCTGACTGCGAGACAAGTGTTTCAAAGGGTGAAATCTGTGTTAGCTCGAAATAGGGAAAAACATTTTTTTGCTCCTCAAAAAAAAACAACAACGAGTAGAGGGGAACGACGATTAATGTTAGATTCGCCGTTTCCCACACAGATATCTACAGACGCAGACAAGCTAGACGTTCCAAGGCCGCACCACCCCTAACCTGCTGCAAGCTGTCTCAACCCTTTCTTGCCGGGGAGGTTTTAAACAAAACAAAAAGAAAAAAACTAGGAGAATTTATATCGCAAGTCACCCGTGTAGGCCGAAAGAGTTTCAAGGGAATCAAAAATATGGTGGCAAAGATTTCGTTTCTTTGTGTTGTTGTTATTCTAAAACTTTGAGCTTTAGACTGAAACACCTGTTGTGATTTATTCACACACACAAACAAGATAGAGGTGTTTTATATAAAAGCCGCGAATAAAGCTGTTCTTATAGTATAACAATCGTATAGATCGGATTCTGAACCTAAGAAAATTCCCATGCGTTTTTTCCCCGAGACATTCTTAAAGGCGATTTAAAGGATGATTCGTGCAAAAGTCGACACGATCGCACACCTGAGCAATTCTAACGGTAACTGATGTAGCGGTCTTTTGGCTATTAATGATAGATCCTTTTTTTTTGTCCAGATAAGTTGACTTCTGGCCCCCATGTGGGAACTGTTTACGGGGGTGCAGTTTTTTTCTGGCTCGTTTAGTAATGGTGGTGGTGGTGGTGTTTGGTGAGAGAACACATTAATCATGACCGAAATTGTGCACGAAATCGGACAGTTTTAAACGGGTGGGGCTTGAAGAAAGAAACGAAAGAAGAAAAAATTTAGTCGATTATTAATAAATGTCGGAACTATTTATAAAACTGTATCGAACCATGCTCTTATAATCAATTCTTTCGATTTTTTTTGCTACGCTATCATTTTGATTTGTTTGTATTTAACTAAATTGATATCTTTATTGAATGATCCAATTTACGCATACACATAAAACGTTAAAATATCGGAATATTTGGAAAGAAAATTCCAAAGAAATCAGAGAAAACAGAACTATGTCTGTTATAATAGCATTGTTTGAAATTTACAGTGCTATCGGTTAGTGAACTCGCTAATCGTATACAGAGCGTTTTTGGTATTATCTTATTTACCAAAAATGAATTAGCCAATGAAATTCACCAAGACTATTCCGTTGTAAACAACCGTATTGGTTAATATGACCTAAAACCCAACACAATATAACTATCTAAAATAATTATCGAATTTGTGATTGAAAATTGTTGGAAAAAATATTTAAATTTCACACACACGAAAAAATTGATTTTCCAAACAACAACAAATTCTTTCTGATTTATTTCAATTTGTTGTCGTAGAGCTGAAGTGAAAGTCTCTTAAATATTATTTAAAATAAAATGTTACACAAGTGAAAATTTGCAAATTTTGTCGAAATTTCAAAACAACAAACCAACTTTCACTAAACGTAACATGTAATAAAAAACGAAAATTGGCAGGCACCATTCATTTTAATATAATTTTTAGCTGTTTAACAGGTTGGGTACGGGTGCGGGGCTAGGGACGGTGTCTTTTCAAATAATCCTGATTAGAGGGGTGAGTTAATTGACTGGGAACATATTGGCGGCATTTTTCCCTCTTTACACTTGTTACCATCTTAACGTTTTATTACAAAAATATATAAATTTACTTAATTAATATGGACAATATGTTGTTTATAACAAAACACAATAAGACACCGCTTTTTGCTAGATAGACAAACATTTCTATGACTTGCATATAAGAATAGTTTTCAACGTATAGTAAACTTAAAATACTACCGGAAGATCTAGTCAAAGGTTATGAATAAAAAGGATGCAATGATTCAAAATGTTGTTGGTTCACGAGAGGGGTGAGACGGTCCATTTTTCGGTGTGGTTCGTTATGCCTCTCTAACTCAAACAGACAGTGACTTAGGCTAGCCTAGTCATGGATGAGAGGGCACTGCTGCTAAATACATGACCTTCCTACTAATTTTTTTATCAAACTCGAATACCATTCTCTCTCTATACATTTTTATGAAAATCTAGAACTAAGAGATAGCTATATTTATATACTACATTGAAGAAGAAAAAAAACATGGTCACGGTTGCAGACTCTTTAGTAATTATTACCCAACCCATCTCTCGGTTTCTGGAAGCCGACAATTATGAGAGAGAACTTAACTCTTTTATCGAAATTGTCGAAGGAGGCAAAAACGACATCAATAAAATCTTTTATTGCAAAGTTACGCACTTCTGTGCTAAATTGATACAATAAACATTTACCCTTTTTTTTCTGAACTATAAATTCCATTTAAACTCAACACAATTGTGGGGTGTTATAAAAGGAAGGGTTGTGCATGCAATTTTTTTCAAGACTATATAAGTAAAAAAACCAGCAGTGGTTTTATTTATTTATATTGCCGTTTTGGGAAAGGGTTTGGGAAAAATGCGGGCTTTTTTTTATAAAGAATGATGAGGGTGCGACAACTATATCTCAACAAATTGCATTCGAAACTAACGGGATTTGAAGGCCGACACACAAATAAATTGCACTATATTAGTGTTGTAAAAAAAGGGTTCGTGTATTTTCTCTTCTATTGATATGTGGTGGATTTAGAAGAGAAAAAAATGGAAATAGAGGGTGGGAATTTTTCGTAATTAACTAAAACTACCTGTGTCTAAGGGTCAAGAAGCGTTATTTATGAGGTTTATATTTTATAATGTTATTGTTGTTTCATGTAGGTATAGAGTGAAAGATGTAGATTTCGACATTTAATGCAAATATTTTCAGCACGCCATTGAGTTTTCGGTGCCAAGGTGTCCTCCTTTTCCAAACTATCATATTCATGATAATTTGTAGATTGCCATTACCTAAACTTTTGCGTTCTATTTTGGATGGATATTTTTTTAAATTCGGCACAAGGCTATTCACAATACAAGAATGTAAATTTATTTAAAAAAAATGCAAAAGTAATAATAAATAATCAAGGAGAAAAAATACTAAATATTTACATAAATATGCCTAATGTTCTAACAATTAAATAAGTGGAAAAAATGGAGAAAATAACGTAGGAAATTTATTGTAAATGGTTTTATTACCTACGTCACTTTTGTAAACTCAAACTACTAGCACAACAATACAAATAGAATTAGTAATTTCAGGTAATGTAGAATCGAACTTGCATTAACCTGAATTATTTATTCGTGCAATATATTGATCGATTTAAATGAATAGAGTATCGAGAAAGTTGACTGCAACCATTTTTATGGCGTATAATTGAATTAATAATTAAAAAAAATTAATGTTGCTAGTAGTGAACACCTGCTGTTACTATTCTCTTCAGTATTGTTGTTGTTTTTTTCACTGGTGGTAATCTTTTGAGAAAGGGTTGTTGGGCGAAATTCAACCATACAAATCTGGGTCAGACAATCATCAAAAATATGGACCTGATGTCATATTATCATTCTATTACCAATGATTTAATCTATCTCATCCGCAACATATTGCCAGTATAACATTAGAAATAAAAGAGAATTGTAATTATTTCTTCTGTTATTACAACAAATAATCTGTTGAAAATAAAAGGAAATAGGGAAATAAAAACTTTGGGGGAAAACAACTCCACCCTTAGATTGGGTGTCAACGAGGCCATATATAATTAAAATTACTATGGTTTCTTGAATTTAGAAATCACATAAAAAATTGAAATTTATACCTATTGGTATTTTTTCTTCTTCCACATATTTGTTGTTTTTTTATTGTTTCAAACAAAACTAAAGGAAACTATTTTTATTGGTATTTTCGTCTATTTCAATATAAAAGTTTTTAACGTTTTATCATCATACAACTTGGTAGCGGTTTTTAAAGGAGATTAAAAAATTCTTGGTGTATATGCTTCGAATAAACCATGGTCGAGGTAAGATTCAACACTTCTAAGATTAGGATGGGTCGTTAACCTTATACCAATAGTTATCAGAAATACGTTTAGATTCTCTATTTTCGTTAGTTATTCCATGAAACCTTATAGTTGTATCTTTGTCATTTTGTTACCATGTAAATTAGATACCCAGTATTATATTGGGGTGTAGCAACATTTTGGGTGCGTGTGTTTATACCTATACTCGCATATGATATTAAACACATACAGGATATATTATACTGTGTGAGTCATGGGAAAACTTTGAAAACTTTTATCGATATTTTTACAACAAAATTTCCCTTGTTATAAGTTTTTCAATGTTTATTATAATATTAAAATCGTTCAATAGCATCACTGTTAGCAATAAACCTAACAATGAACGCTATTGTATCGGAACCCGCCCTATTTTCAACCGCAAACCGCAATATTTGCAAGGCGTTCTTCCTTTGTAAGCGATAACAAGATCTATTTTTTTATCAATTTTTAATTTATTTGTTGGAAATAATAAAATTGTCGATTGAATTGAATTTGGAATATTAAATAATTATTAAGGAAATCTGTACGATAAGCGGTAGTTGGTTTGAATTATGAATTTACAAGCTGACAAAGTGCTTATTTGAGCTACAATTTCCTTTTATATCCTTTGGCAACGATGTCAGGAACGGAATAGACTAAATCGGTTAAAAAAATTAAATTCCCGGTTCAAATTTTTATTACTTTTTTTTTAAAGAAAAGTTGGTTTCAAATATTTTGAATTGCGCCGATTGTCCAAATAAATCGAGGAAATTTTCCAAATTTACATAATTAGCAGTAATCGAAAACAACGTGACGCTGTCCACAGCTCATTAAAGTCATTAAAATTTGGTCAAATACACAAAATTATCAAGAATTATCAACAACTGAACAAACAATGATCATATTACAACTGTGAAGTTAAATATAATGGTGATAAGTAGGGAAAAACACCAACTTTTGCAAACACCAAAATGATCACAAATATTAATAAGAAAACGCAACACTTTTATTGGAGTTACACAAAAAAATTTCGGCACATAATTTTTAGGTAAGCACACCGCCGTTTTGAGTCAATGCAAAACGCACACCCCAGCTTCCAAGGATGTGTGTTCCGCCAAACCGTTTCGTTGACGGTTCGCGAATGAATGCCATTGAAAATCTGCTGTACGCAAAATGAGAACCACCACGACATAGTTATAACAAACAACAGCAGCAACAGCAGCAGGAAAGGGTCCGCGAATCGTCGTCGCAACTTGTATGTTCGCCCGCCTTCGGGTTTTTGCACACGCCGCTCCTCGTTGATGTGTCAGCCAACATAGCCAATAACATTAAGCAGGCACAGGTCGACTTCCTCACGTTTTGCAATGTTGAGCGGGTCAGGAGAGAACTGCAAACTATAAACATAACAACGGACAATGTCCTAGGTCTGGGTAGAGAGATAATAATATACTACATGTTTTTCACAAATATCACAATAACAGAGAATTTCGCGCCATTCGTTTATTTCATTTATACATTTACACGATGGTTATTGTTTTAACAATAAATAATAAGAAGATCAACTTGCCAAATACAATGGATTCGACGTGATTCGTTGTCTAATCGTTTCAAAAAATGTAAGTCAAAATTTTTTTGTTACCTACTTTAAAAATAATTTGTGTGCGTATAAATTTTTGCAAAAAAATAAATACTAATCCATAATTCTAATATCATAAACGTTATTATTTCCGATTTTATCGTTGGAAAAATAATTTCCAATAGTCTGGATCCTATCCTATCAAGGGGCCGATAGCCGAATTGTATCGATATCTCGACAACATTTGACTTGTGAACTTTGTAGTCCGATAAGGCGATGATTTATTCCAGGACTTCTTCCCATAAGAAAACGAACATGATCGATTAATTTGTTTTTGACCGATAATTTTCCATTGGAGAGAAGATGAAAAAAAAAAATTCTCCCTTAGTATTTGGACGTTTTATCACAACAGTTACACTACACATACGTTATATTTTCTTCCATACGAATGAATTTGATGAGGGTTCAATGAAATGCGATAAAATAATCTTACCAATTTATACAATTTTATTAAATAATTTTTAAAATATCTATGTTCTCAATGATGATAAAAGGAAATTGCTGGGAATGTATTTGTATTTGTCAAACGACAGACGCAAGTTTTATTATCATTCGGAAGGCACAGTATTGTATCGCTAAAGCAAACAATAAGTTGTGATTATTTGTTGATTGCAACATTCAAAGATATCAACTTCAACGGCAGGAAATTGTATTAAAATTTTCGAAAAAAAGAAATGATCGTGTATTGTATTGAATACGAACAGCACCTACGCAAATTGGTGACCTTTCAATGTATTGTTATAAATTCAATATCAATAATAATAGAGTTGTGGAACAAAAAAATATAGTAATAATAATAATAATAATAAAATTCGAGTCCGAAATACACCCCTCTAATATCGACTGAATATTTAATCAAAACAAAAAAAAAACAACCTTACCCGGTAATAACAATTAAGGAAACTTCCTCGAGACCACGCAAAATCATTAATAAATTGTATCCGATTTTCCCTTCAATACTGTTATTATTACAATAACAACAGTAGAAAATAAGGACGAATATCTTCAATACTACCGAAATATCGAATCGTTAAAAGTGAACGGGACACGATGACTAGTGGGACGAAGGGGGTTGGAGAAAAAGGGAAACTCTTCGCACGAGGGACTTTTTTTAACTTATAGTAAATATAAATAATAGATAGGGGCAGTTTGCATGCTGGTTTAGGTTTTAGAACACGCATCCCACGCATATATGTGTAGTGTATATAGTTCAAAACGATTCGCGTGAGCGATAGGATCACCCTGATAAAGCCGCTTGCAGAATGCATAACAACGTTTGATATTAACAGTGAGCGCGTAGAAAAGGGAAAAATCTACGAAAAATTCTAATATACCTTTCTGTTGTTACCAAAGACATTAGAAGAACGAAAACAAAATATAAATCAATTTACGTTAGCTTTTTGCCCCGCCAATTCTAACGTGAATTCCGGTAATTGGCGATTGTGACATGTGTTTAAATTGTGGTAAGTATGTATTACCTAGGTATTCATATTGATCTAGTTGTAAGCAAAAATGACGCACAGGTTGCGTGTCACAAAGAAACATTACATAAAATATACCGTAAACCGCATAGACATAAGGAAATCATCTACTAATATTTAATCAAATTATTTCATTTTTTTTTAATTTGATAACGAAAGCTCTTATTGGAATTTAAATATTTAGGACATTTGCGTTAAAATGGCGGCCAATGAAATTCAACAGGGCCATGGTGTAAGAGGAAGCAACATAAAATGCAGTTGAGTGGTCGTCCTTGGCCACCAAAAAACAACGTTCATTTGGTTTTCTATTTAGTTATATGTGCGTGTTTGTGTGTGTACCTATATTATATACACACACACACACATACACAAATACATAATTCATTTTCAAAAAACATCAACCCCTCATGCCTTTCGTTGCAATGCAGGTGCGGATTTGCCCGGAAGTTGACTAGAAATATTAGCACCCGACACATATGTTTTTGCTAATAAAAATATAAACACAATGTTGTAAATTTTAAAAACAACGGCTTTCCTGCAAAAGTTGTATTTCATAAACTTTAAGGTCTAAGGTTATTAACAGGAAATTCTATTGTTCTTCTTATCGAAGTATATTTTTATGAAAATTTAGAATCTATCTAAATCTGCAATTAGCTCCTTTATCTAGGTTTGCATAGGATTCCACTGATAAATAGCATTTCTCGAGATCACAGTTCAAAGACAAATTTGTAATCTTTTGGTCACTTATTCTTTGTAGTGTTGAATACAAACATTGATTTTATTAGTATGTAGTTTTTCATTTGTTTATTGATAAAAATTTGTTCAACAATCTATTGGATAAAACAAAAATATTACAAGGTAAATACTTAATCTCTATTTTTGTTTATGGGTTTTTTACTAATTTAAGAAATTCTACATTAAGCTAAAATTTGCTGTTATCAATTTGTTTAATGGCGAAAGCCATCAATCTATCCTTACTATCACAATATGAAAAGTTGTTCTAATTTACTATTGATTATTTTTTTATTTTCGATTTGCTTAATTTTAGCGACAGGTCAATTAAACGATAATTACCTATTTTAATGGCCTAGTTTTGATAGTAATTATTCTTTACAACCAATCATTTGCACAATGCAAATTGCTTTTATATATAAATTTATAAAATAATAGTAGTACAAGTAAATAATCAAATGAATAGATAATAAACACAAAATAGGGGACATGTGCAGATCCTCATCGTTATTATCATTATTATCCTAGTCTAGTTCTAGTCTAGGCTAGACAAAGATAGTTAAAATCATCCACCGTCTGTTTGTCCTATAATAGACACCTTACCCCGCGAGTCTACAATACTACCCCACCACTGACACACACACACATACACAACCACACACACATATATACAGACAAATACACACAAACACACAAAATAGACAACTTCACCCCCGCTTGTTGCGTGTGCCTATTTGCTGCTATTTGCTATTGCCTCCACCGATGTTTAATGCCAACCCCTACTACTCCTAGACCTGGTGCGGGGGTTCTCTTCAACTACGATAAAATATTTTTCAGAATTCGTGCGGGCGTTTTGATGAAAAGTCGTGGTGGATTGGGTGTATGTGCGTGAAAAAGTGCGCCGCGCATAGTGCGTATGCATTCTTAAACGTCATCATCATCAACAATAACGAGTCGCAGCTTTTAAAACATTACATTATAGTTCCGTCAACTGCAACGTCACTGTCTTTAAGAAAACCATATTTTTTTTCGGATTACCAAATTCCCAGTTGTGGACATTTATAAGAAGATTTCAATCAGAGAAACTCCAATGAAACATTCGGCTATATCTAAATTGTGTCAGTGGCAATAAAACTTTTTATTTTTGTATTTGTCTTTAGCTTCAGTGTAATAGTATTTTATTAGAGAGTGTCTAAATTCAAACCGTAAGTGCATTTTTTTTCTCAATAATTTACCATTTTTCAAATTTGTCAATTTTCCGCGATAATCTCCACCGTTCAAATATGCATTAAGGGGCAAAAGGAGGGGTAAGAATATATCTAGACCAATAGGATCCTCGTCCGTTTATGGGACGGGGTAGTTACATGTTAAACATCAAAACTGGCTTTCAGTTTGACGCTAGTGTTCATATGAGGGTTGTGTTTCGCCAGGTTTGTTTTCCCTTTTTTCCGCAAAGTATTTAGGGGTGGCGGTTTTTTTTCCATTATTTCTAACGATTTAACAGTGCGTGATGTTGAAACCGTTTCCTGTTTGTCTCAACAACTGTCGTTTTGTTGAAAAATTTATACATACAGAGTCGATTTATTTTTAATTGAAAATCTACAATAAAATGTGAAAAATTATAATAATTTCAGTACTATTAATAATTGATGGGAATTTTTTTTGTAAAGGCTTCATATACTTGACCCAAATTTTAATAATTAACAATTAAGGACACACGTGGTATTTTTCGTATATCGAAAATTTTCTCTTATTTTCATTATCTGTTTTTTTTTTTGGTTGTTGTTATTGTATTTATAACACGAAAAACGATCTATAAAAATGATTGTTTCCTTTAAAAAAGACCAATGTTCTTTTGCAGCCGCTCGTGAGACACCTTGGTCTCCTCCTGCAAAATGTGCGCGGCTCAACAATATTGCCTACGTTGGAATAATCATCGTTCGAATTTATTGACTGTTTTCGATGAACTTCTACAAAATGAGGCATTCACTGATGTTACATTAGCTTGTGATGGCGGTGGACCTATTAAATGTCATCGAATGGTACTAGCAGCATGTTCACCATATTTTCAAAATCTATTCACCGATCTGCCATGTAAGCATCCTGTTGTTGTTTTAAAAGATGTTAAATATGGTGAAATTAAGGCAATACTTGAATATATGTATCGGGGTGAGGTGAACGTTGCCCAAGATCAATTAGCTGCTCTATTAAAAGTAGCCGAAGCACTTAAAGTTAAAGGGTTAGTTGAAGAGAACCGTTCAACGGGGACAAGTTTTTCAAGTCGTGAAGATGAACCAATGGATCAATCGCCGACGGGCATGTCAACATCAAATCAAAATGTACACAGTAGTAGTAGTAATCAATCGCCACCTCATTCAACAAATATACAATACAAAAACCCCTATAGTAGTATTTATTCAGGCAAATCGATTAGTAGCGAACGTAATAGTGGATCAAGAATGAATTTACCATTATGGGCAGTTCCTGGCTTACCGATGCCGCCCAGTTCTGTTTCAAATCAAAATCATACTCATACTGCTGCAACAGCTGCTGCTATGTTAAGCAGTTGTTATGAAGTAGCCAGTGATATGTCGCCATTAAGAAGGAAAAAATTATCAAGCCTTTTGATGAATAGAGACACACCAATCTTGAGGACGGTTCTAGGCCAAGGCCAAGCAGACTCCTCGCAACCTGTTAGTTTGGTTTGTCATCCGGACAGTCATGAACAGCAATCAAATGGGCCTGATCAAGAACGCATTGAGAAAGTAAGAAGAAAACATGTTAATTTATTCTTATAAGAATTTAATTGAAATTTTTCGTTTATTACTATAGCATTTAAAAAATGAACCTTCAGAAGATGCTCAATCACCCTATACAGACTTCACTGTAATGAATGATGAAGAAGATAAATCAAAACTTGCTATCCCTTCATCATCACCACAATCTTATTCAAATGAGATACGTAGTTCCGGTATCGCCACTTATGTTCCAACACAGAAACCTGAATGGAAACGTTACAAGCAATATACAAGAAACGATATTATGTCAGCTATTGAAGCCGTTAGAAATGGAATGTCGGCATTACAAGCGGCACGAAAGTACGGTGTACCTTCACGAACTCTTTACGATAAAGTTAAAAAACTAGGCATAACTACTAGTAGACCATTTAAACGAGGTTCAAATGGCAGTCCAGCATGTTTCCCTTATAATATAAGTGGTACAAGTTCACCATATGGTGGACATTTATCAGAAAACGATGATCCACCAACAAATAATAATACATCATTATTGGATGCAACATTTTTGCAACATACTTTTGAAGGTCGCAGTGGTGGTGAGGATCGTGAAACATTAGCTGCAATGGCTGTTGCCGCTGCAGCACACGCTGCCGTTTCCGGTCATTCAACAAGTCCACCAAGTCATGCACCAACCAGTCCAAGTCCAAGTCCAACATTAATGAAATATATGCGACAAAATAGTATGACACCATCACCAGCACCTGGTAGTGATCATCAACATAGCGAAACAAATGGTAGTTCAGAACGTGAACGTGATGAAGATGATGATCAAGTTGAGGATCTATCAATTGGTGGTGGTAGTAGTAGAAAACAGGAATCACGTGTTATTATGCCACCAATGAATCAAGTATCAACAATTATCAAAAAAGAGGAATTGTTGAAAGATATGATTAAAGAGGAGTCTAGGAGGGAGGTAAGCGTTGATGAAACGGAATAATAATTATAATTAAAATCCGATAATGCAAATCATTAAAACAAAGACTGCTGATATAGTTTTAAAATCCCAGTGTTAAGTTTTCTTATTATATATTTTATGTATTCACATTTTTTTTAAATGTTGCATTTTGCGAAATGACTGAGTTCAGTGCAATATGTATTATCTGTGGTTAATCCTCTTTAACCCCTTTTGCCCTTTAAACAACTATAATCCTTAAAAGAAAATCAATAAATAAAAAAAATCATCTTTAAATAATTATAATAATAATAATTATACTAATAAACGTACTCATCAAATTTCTTTAGATCATAAGAATTGTATAAATTTTGATATCTTTGAAGAGTGCCTGTATGTTCAAGCCAAGTGCTAGGCCGGCTCATTTGCTACAAGTTCCTTTATTGGAATGAAACTAATAAGACTGATAGATTTTATTTTCAAGTTCGCTATATTTAATTAAAATGAGACTGATTAATAAGGGGAAAAAAAGAATAATTAAAACAACAAAAAAATCGAGTTAATTAATTGCAAATTAGCGGTCTTTGTGCTTGTAGCCGGCATTTGTTGGCCTTTAAAAAATCTTTTTAAAAAAGATTTAGTTTTTTTTCTATGTAGTTTAGATTTTTTTGGGAGGCTATAAGCCTTATCAGAGAAGGTGATTATATAGTAAAAATTATTTTCTAAACAAAAACAATCATCTCCTCTTTAATTAGCATTGTTTAAATTTCGTGTTTAATAATGTGATTCTATTGTTTAAATTTCTATAATTTTTAATTATTATTATTTTGTTTTTCATTTTTTTTTTGGTTTTGGGTTTTTAGGCTTGTATCTTACGATAGACGTAGGTATTGTGTAAGTAGATGAAATTTTTACAAAACATCGTTCATTTCAATAATAACGAAAAATTATTATTTTTTTAAAAAAAATATAACAAAATTCAATAAATACAGAAAAATTCAAATCAAGTATTGATGAAATTGATGACAATGTATTTAAGTGTTGGAGTGTTTTGTGTAGCACTATATTAAGTCATTTTTTGAAGCACCTAAGAGGTACATTTTTATTCAATAATAGTTGCACGATGCCATAGGTCTTAAAATGGCCGTTAATTAATAATAATAGTAATAATAATGATGGTAAAAATCATTATTGTTATTTTTTTTTTTTAGTTTTTATATAGCCATAGCTGTGATTTTCTTAGACTGAACACAACACTCAAACAATACACGCATCCTGTTTTTCTTTTTCTTTTCAAAAAAAGAATTTAAATAGTTGAATTATAAAATATGAATTTAGACTGAGAAGTCTAGTCATAAATATCCCACACCATTCTCAATAGTTTTATTTACAATTTACAATAATCACGACTTGCTACAGCAGCTCAATAAT
>JAZBGW010001239.1:0-16713 GCA_037464815.1 Mylabris variabilis
AAAAACCACAAGATATTTGTTGTAGTTAATCGGAAAAAAGATACATAATATTTATAGAAATATAATTAAAAATAGCACAATAAACCTCCATTTTCACCCTTCAACCAAATGACTATAATCTGCAGATAAGGTCTGAAACAGAAATTCAGAATATAAAAACTTTACAGTATCGAAAAAAAAGTACGTTATTTTGTTTTTTTATTTGCTTAATTAAATACAAATTTTGTAAAGAAAATTTGTAAAAATTATGATAATTGAGTGAAGACAATTACCTTTTACCTTGTTTATTTATTTTTTTACTTATAAAAAAATAAAAAAACACGATATGATACATGGAAAACACTTAATGAATTGTTCTCATCTGGTCTATAGAAACGTCCCCCTCAACGAGTTTATGATGGACGTTGCTCAATGCCTGTGTGTTAGAGAAACATATTAACACAAATACGATCTCAAAAATAATTATTTCAAGACCGGATATTAGAGGGTGAATTTCAGGATAATTAGGACCAATTAAGGCTTATTAATTAGACTTACTTGGAAGTACTTTACTGTTTTAACACGTAATTCTAGTGTAGCATCCTCGTCACATATCATCAATGTGTGTGGATGCTGTTGGAATGCTGAAACCGTCCACATATGATTGACGCCCTCTTCTATCGCTTTATACAGAGCGAAAGCTTTATGAGTACCAGTGATAAGAATCATCACCTATTTGTTTAAATAGCCGATTATAAAATAATTAAATTACGCATAGTTTAAAGTACCTCTTTAGCATCCATAACGGTACCAACACCGACAGTTAAGGCTTGTTTAGGAACTTTCTTGATATCATTACCGAAAAATCGAGCATTCGCTTCTAATGTATCCTGAGCTAATGTTTTAACTCTAGTACGTGATACTAGCGATGATCCTGGTTCGTTGAATGCAATATGCCCATCTGGGCCAATACCACCAATAAATAATTCAATTCCACCAGCTGCTTCTATCTTCTTCTCATAATTATTGCATTCTTCAACCAAATTTTGTGCATTACCATCAAGTATATGAACATTCTCTGGTTTGATATCGATATGTTTAAAGAAATTATTCCACATATAATAATGATAACTTTCTGGGTGATCACGTGGTAGATTTACATATTCGTCCATATTAAACGTTTTGACGTATTTAAATGAGACTCTACCGGCTTTATGGTATTCGATCAACTTCTGGTACATACCGTATGGGGTACTACCTAGGATTTATCAATATTATTAGAAATTGTCAGTTTAATTTGTGACAAATACCTGTTGGTAGACCCAAGACGAAATATTTCTGAGGATCTGGTTTGAAGTCATTAATTCTCTTCATAACGTATTTGGCTGCCCAATCTGCTACATCAGTTGACGCTTCCAAAATAATCAATCTCATCTTTATTTGAAGAATTTAAGAATTTCTTTAAATTTAAACGTGTTTTTTTAGATGAAATACTAAATAAATTGTACGGAATTTTTTCCAATTATCAGGGCGTTGACCTAGAATAGATAAAATTTTTATCTTTGACTTATTTGTTCATGTATTTTTATGAATGATAAAATATTCTTGATAGAAGTGAAAACTTAACCTTAATTTCTAACAATAATTTTAATTGAAAATAATTAACACAATCAGGTTGAATTTTATCAATTAGCGCAAATTTTCACCTGTTTGCTGACCGAAACAAATAAAAAACAACTATATCGAAGGCTAAAGTAGAAATTTCAGTCAAAATTAATTTAGGACAAGAGCACATGTATTTTGTGTTGCCTAAGCAACCACCATTAACAATATACCGAACGACCCATACAAAACTGCCTGTAATAAAATTCGTTTAATAAAAGTCAAATTATAAATAAATACGAATTTATTAGTGTATATCATATAGACATTTTTACATGCGTTCAAGTTAAGCTAAGAAAATTTATTATTATTGGAAATTTCTCGAATATCACAACAATATCTAAAACTATAACATCGACAATCTCATTCTTTTTAAAAAGCTCAATTTCCCCAAATTAGTTGCAAAATTTGTACGTTTTAGTTCATTCAATTGGTACAATCATCCAAATACGAAAAGTACTCTTGTTAAATTCTTTGATTCTTATACAAAATAGTCGATAAAAAATATGTTAATTTATAAAATAATTTATGCCGGCTTAGGCAGTGCAGCTGATACAATATCATAATAATAAAGACTAAATACTGTATTATTATGGGAAACAATCCTTAAGAATTGACCAGCAATCGCTACTAATTCATTCTGTAATGCTGACAGGCCTGTTGGGACTTTTTGTGGAGCTGCTGTGGACGATTCAATGATATCCAAGAAGAATTCTTTAATACGCTGACCTAAATTCAAATTACTATTACATTTAAAAATAATTAAAAATTAATTTGTTTAGACATACGAACTAAACCAAGAACTTTATGGTCGGCCTCGCCAATTTTCAATATTTGCTCTTTCAACATATTCGCTGCAGCCTCATTTAATTCAGTCAATTGATATTTACGTTGTGCTTCTTTAACATCATTGACTACCTGTTCAGCTATATTTGGCAATAATTCAGTCAATTCTCTACAATTTTTATATTAATTTATCAACTAACTAGAATACCGGGTGATTCACCTAAAACGGAAAGTTCTTATGGCAATTCACATTATTTGGCGAGCGATTCGAAAAATATTCCAAGGATTTATAGAGAACAAAACAAAATAAACACGCGAAACGACTTAGAATGACTCAAGGATCCTCCCAACGTAATTTTTTCGTCGTCCATTTTATTCTCTAACGTTGGAAGGATCCTCGAGTCATTCTAAGTCGTTTTGTGTATTTTACTCATTTTTGAAGATCGCGACCTTGTCCAAAACGAGCGTTTTTTGACCAACTTCCAAATGTGTTACGGGGTTCTAATTTTGCTAAAATGGTCTCTTGGTACCATCCAACAAATCCTTGAAATATTTTTCGAATCGCTCACCAAATAATAGGAGTTGCTATAAGAACTTTTCGTTTTAAGTGAACCACTCGGTATAATGATCGAAATAATTACTTATCAGTTTTTGCCGATTGACTTAAGATGATTATATGATCTTTAAGTGATGTTTTAAATTCATTGATTGTTTGTAAATCGGCACTAATAAAACTCAATGTTACTAAAAGTATAGTACCTATAACTGCTAAACGATTAGTTTTCTGTTGTAGATCCCTTAATCTACCTTCATCAATCATAAATGTCTATAAAAATAAAGATTTAAAAAAATGATTAATAAAGAAAATTATCAAGATTTTATTACTTCCGGATATGGTTCATCTTCTTCCCAATCTAATAAATCAATACACGCATCCCATACAGCTTTTTTAACAATATTTCTTATATGGGATTCATATAAAGCACTATTCGATGGTAATGATGATTGTTCATTTGTATCAATATGTTTTAATAGCCATTTTTTTGTTTGTTCTAAACCATCTGTTTGTATTGCTAGATAATCAGCAAATTTTTTACGTTCTAATTCAACACTACATGCGATTATATCGGGACGTGCCATTTGTAAAGCGAAATTTGCCATATCCAACTTCATCAAGTCCAAAGTCTAATAAAAAATTAAAAATTAATACCTCTTTTTTGTTGATTATTATACTAAATATCGTATATTAGATTAACAAAAGTAAAAGTTCACTAATCCATCTCTTATTTACCATAAATGATGAGTAAATTTAAATTCGTAATAAGATAGGGCTACCAATAAGCCTAAAATTTGGAAGGACCTTAAGACTGCTTAAGGCTGCGGACCACTACTTTTGACACCCGATTTCTCGCTTGTTTTTTAAAATGTAAAACACGCGATAGCGTTATAGAAAGAGCGTTTCAAGGCGAAGGACGATTTTGTTTTGGAAAATTTTGAGGGAATTCTGAATTACAGACAATTGTCTCGAAGTATGTTTTTTTACAATTTCGCCCACAGCTCAGCCTATGTTGATTATTTTTTAATGAAAATTTAACTTGTATATACAACAAATTTAAAGGGCTTTCCAAGTATCCAAGACATTTTTCGATCAACTTGTTACTTTTAAGTATGCAGTACTTTTTTTGCACAGTTTTAAAGATAAACAAGCGGATGATTGCGTGTTCGAACGCTTATCCATGTGAGAGAAATATGACGTCGGTGAAAAATCCAATTTCTGGAAATTTTGAGAAAGCTCATTTGCTCTTTTTATCTATTGAAAATAATTGTTCTCTCTTAGTTGTCCAAAGATAACATTTTTGTCAAAAAAACTTATTTATTTCTCTGTAAAAATTGGAATTATTTCATGATGTAAGATGTGTAATCTGCATTCTTACGCATTAATTCACATACACTGATCTCTGTTGTAGTAAACCAACCATTCCCAGTTTATGGTCTCATGACGAGGTTGCCACATTTCCTTTCAGATATAGAAGGCCTAGGTTTGCCACCCGTACCTATTTTTGTGAGATTTTCCGAATAATAGTTCAAGAGGAGCGCAAGCCAAACGCCTAAAATTGGGAAAATCACGCAAAAATCGGTACGGATGGCAAACCTAGGCCTTCTAAATCTGAAAGTAATGTGGCAACCTTGCCGCGAGACTACAAACTGGAAATTGTTGATACTACATGAGAATTAACGCGTATGAATGTAGATAACACATCTAACATCATAAACTACGGAAAATACGTTTAATCCCAATGTTCACAGGGAAATAAATAAGTTTTTCGACAAAAATATGATCTTTGGGTAACTGTGTTACTAACTTTTTTTCAATAGATAAAAAGAACAAATGAGCTTTCTCAAAATTTTCAAAAATTGGATTTTTCACCGACATTGATAAGCTTTCGACCAAGCAATCATCCGCTTGTCCATCTTTGAAATTGTGCAAAAAAGTACTGCATAAGCATGCCCGTTTTTATTAAAATTCCGGAAAAGTGCCAAGTGATCGGAAATTTTTTTAGATATTTGGAAATCCCTTTGAATTTGTTATACATATATAATTAAATTTTAGTTAAAAAATAATCAACATAGGTTGAGCTGCGGGGGAAATTGTAAAAAAACATGCCTCGAGACAATATTCTGTAATTCAGAATTTCCTCAAAATTTTCCAAAACAGAATCGTCCTTCTCCTGCACCTTGAAACGTTCTTTCCATAACGTGTTTTAAAGTGAATCATTTTAAACGTCTATCAATTCCCCTTCAGTTCCATAAAGAATCGTTTTTAAACAGTATAAATTCCCGGAATGGAAATGTGTCATTGTTGAATTCCGGGTCAACGTTTCGTCCACCCTGAAGGTGTCCTTTATAACCATAAACAATCTCGGAAGTATACAACTTGAACTATTGACTTACCTCAAGGATCCCTTTGAAAGTATCTACGACATCGGTAGTTTGTGTTAATTCTTGAATTTTTTCATCACGTACAGGAGCACAAAGTTTCGCCATTACCGAAATTACATATTGTGCATAATGCTTAAAATTTAAATAATAATCATCAATAAATTAATAGAATACAAAAAAAATTCAATATAATCGTACTCCAAAATCCAAGACACCTTGTTCAGCTTGTTGTTTAATTAAATCTTTATCTAGTGTTTCCGAAATTTGTTGTTTAATTTTCGTATGTTGTGGCAACAATACAGCACATAATCCTTCTTTAATATCATCCAATAAAATTAATGCCTATAATATAAAAACAATAACAATCGCGAGACACAAGGACAAGGTCGAACGTGGGCTTGTTTCGAACAATAATTATTCTCTATTGTATGATTCATATACCTGTTTATAACAAGGTGGATTTTCTGCTAATTCAGAACGTAGAATATCCCAAAATGCTTGTCGCATTGTATCATTAACTCTCTGATGTAAACTATTCGGTTCTGGTTTGATTTTTTCTAATTTAAAATTTTCATCAACAACAATTTGATGTACTAATGCCATATCACGCATTCCATTTGCTGCCTGCATTATCTCCTCTAACGTTACAAATTTCGGTGGTGATGCTCCTGTTAGATCACTTGTCACCATAAATTGTGCTGATGTTGTTCTTTGTCTATACAAATTAATTTGACGATTTTTTCTTGATGATATAAATAAAAGGAATTTACCGTTTCCCTGTTGATGTCTGAGCACCACTATCATCACTATTTACAGAACATTCACTTTGTGTACGTACTCTAGCACCAGCTCCAACATCTTTCGGTTCAGATGATTGAAATTTCTTCTCATTATTGTCACTCATTATTGTTAGATTTTACCAACTCGAGTTTTCCTACATACACGTCTGAAATACTTACAGAATTAGTACGGGAGAAAAGAGGTCAATTGTACTCTATTAAAAGCAACAAGGATTGGGCAATAGACTATCCAGGAAACAAACATATCTGAAGGTTAATACGTAATAAATACGTCCCAACCTGGTTAATTCAATTCGATTAAATTATTAATAATTTAATTTAATTATTAATTAATTGATTAAACCAACATACTCACCTTTAATTTGTTGTTAATTAAATTTGAATTTAATTAAAAAATCACAATAAATTTTGAAAGATTCCTTCAAAACTTTAACAATAATCAGCTGTTTATTGTTTACCAACACTAAACCAAAAACCAACTGAAATCAACAATAAACAAGCACGTTATTGTATAGGGAAATTCAACTTTCCTAATATGGCAAGACGGTTGTTGATCGTTGCCTTGACAACCAAACCTTGTCAACATATAGTTGCCATATGTAGCGATTTATCTCTAAGTTAACTACTTTCTAGATGATAATTAAAATAAATCAAAAAACAGTTATCGTATATTTTGAAATTAAATAATTAAAAAGAACGTTGACAGTCGATAATATGCGTCTGTTTACTTTTGTCTTTTTTATTTTTACCATTTTTTGCAGTTATTATTAAATTTGGTTGTGAGTGGATTTCAAAATTTGGCAACTCCGAATTAGTCATATAACCTTCAAAAATTTGCAAAAATCTAAAAACGAAAAGATGGAAAATAATGATTTATCGATAAAATTACGAAAAATTATCGAAAATAAAGTCAACAATTGTCTAAATGAACCAATTAACGAATTTAACGGTAATAATGTTGATGATTTTGTTGAAAAAATCGATTTAAAACCAATTGAAGATGAGATTTGCGACGAATTCAAGAAAATTAAACTACAAAGACAACCAGCAATATGGTCTGATTTTAATGTCGATTTCTACGATTATAAATCATTTATACAGAATTTGTGTAGTAATTCAACGATAACAAAATTGAAAGTTTTACACGAATTGTTAAACATACCAATAATTGATACGAAACAGAATGAATGGCAAGAACTCTCGTTAATATTACGTAAATGTTTCATAAATGCAAATAATGAGATTTTTCAACGAACTTTACGTGTACACTACAAAATTATAGTATTTCCAAACACATCCACTGATGGTTATTTGAATTTATTGTACGGTTGTTTACTGTTGATAAACAGTCGATATTTCAGCGATTTAACAAAAAATCGTCTGCGTTATGTTATCAAATTGATTCTAACAACACACCAACACGTTGTCCAACAATTATTGCATACGAATCATAAACAAATCGATGAAATTTTGGGTGTATTTGCCGAGATTATTAACTCAAAACAAATCTTTGATTTATTTGGATTGTATGATGTAAAAACAAATTGGTTGCGATACTTTTGTTATGGCAGTTACATTAGAAATTCATTTTTCAAACAATTAAAACAAACAGAAATTGTAACGATTGTTGTAAACGAATTTCTAAAATATTTAAATAATCCAACTGCCAACAAAGGATACTACGGTTATTTTCTATTATACTTTCTAAATTATCGCAGTAATCTCGATTATTTCCCAATACAATTAGACGGGGATCATACAATAACTGTAGAGAATCTGTTGGAATTGATACTTCAACGGGTAAATTGCGATAAAAACGATGATTTATTAGAGATTTTATTCGAATTATCTCAAACTAATCACATAGTGTTCAATGGTAAATTTCTAAATTTATTATTGGAGAATTTCAATACAATTACGGGGAATAATTTAGAGAATTTGATTGAAAATAATCGGCATGTATTTGTTATTGTAAAAAATCTAGCGAAATCATCCAATTTTCGTGTATTGTTCGGTAATTGCAATAAATTAGGTAAAATGAAATCGAACCATGTTTTAAAAAACCCCACTATCAATTTATCGCAAAAGATTATCGATTTGATTGTTGAAATTTTGAAAATTGATGGTGAAATTGTTGATTTAACTCCTATTCTAGATTGTTGTTATCACATTTATAAATCACATAAAATTTCATTTTATTATATAAATTCCAACGATTTATTAAAAGAATTGCACAATTTGTACGGTATTAGAACGAAATTTAATTGTAAATTGGATATTTTAAATTTATTGAATTATTTCTATTCAAATTATCAATTAACAGCCAAAATAATCGGTTGCAATCAACGGATTTTAAATGATCTGCTAATATTTTGTCGTAATATAAACATGTTGATTTTAATAATTTGTTACAATGATGAATTTTATGATTTATTAAAAACTATATCTGTGGATATTATAAAACCTTACCTGCAACGTATTTGTCAATTTGATGAAAAACACGATGGTTATCTATTAATAATTGATAACAATTTGAATAGTAATATTGTTATTGATTTTTTATTTTTTATTTATTTAATGAAACTGAATTTCAAGTCAATTTTATTATTTTTAATTAATCATAATGATGATAGTGATGATCGTACAATAATCAGCGATAATGACGATGAAGATATTTCGAATTTAAATGATTTCATCGAGAAATGTTTGAATAACCATCAACAAACTTTCATTGAATATTTAGGATTGTTGATAGTGAAAGTTTTAATAAATAATTTAGACGTTATGATCTATTTAGAAGCGAATTATCAAGTTCAAGTAAGTGGCTAATTGCTGAGTACTTTCACCAAATACACCGCATACACCTTTAAAATTGCACAGTTTTTCTTTTTATTCTATACTCTGTGGCTTTTATTCAATTCTGTAACTTTAATTAAACAAATTTATAAGGAATTGATGAATTTTTTTCAAATTTAGGCAAAGTTATCGAGATTACAAGAAATTTCAATGATCGATGGCAATTTAATAATCGATGCTTACAGTACTTTACGGCACAATTTATTAACAACAATTAAAACGACCGGTTTTGTTGATATGGACTTGGATAAGAACATTTTCGAAACGATCGAATTAAACCAATTCGAATCGATTATTAAGAATCCTATTATGATAGAAGATGTTAATGAATTAATTATATTTTTACAACAAGACCATAAAAATAAAGATTTCGGTTGGTTATTACAAGTACGTCGCTATTTTAAACAATCATTAAACAATTTCAATCCAACAATTATAAATTTCCTATTAAAACAAACACCGAAAACTATCATTTATCGTAAATTTGAATTAAACTGGCCACCGATAGACTCAGTTTATTATCAGTTGTATCCGGAAGATTTCACCGGAATTTCAACAATAATAAAGTATGTATGCTTGTTTTTTTATACAGGGTGTTTCAAGGAGATGGGCCATTAAAGTATAAGAAGTTCTAATTGATGGAGGTTTCTGAAATTTGGGGAGATGAAATTGAAAATTTTGAGTAACTGAAAAATTATCAAAGATAGGTTCGATGCAGAATTTTTTTATCTATTTAGTCGTATAAAGAAAAATATGGTGTTCCATTTAAAATAAGCAGAATATTATAATTTGAAAATTGCCTAAAAGAAAAATTTATTTCAGTCAAACGTTGAAAGATAATTAAATTTTGTTTCAACTGATAAGAAGTACATTATCTGTACTACTTTTCAGCGCTAGACCATGGCTCATGTTATCAAAGTCCCCTTCGATTTCATCAAAGAATACAAAACTGCAATAAAAATATACGATTGCATATAAAATAAGAGAGTAGGGTGCACTACCCTATATAACGGGGGTTGCTAGAACAACGAATATATTTTCTAGAGAAGATTCAGGGGACATTATCTCTATATACTAAATTCCAGAAACTTCCATCAATTAGAACTTCTTATACTTTAAATAGCCCATCCTCTTGAATCACCCTGTATATAAAACAATAACATTAATAATTAACAGTTTTGGTAAATTAAAACAATTGTTAAATTCGTCAATCAATGAAGAACAATTGGCTTTATTAATCAAACAATCACGCGTTTTTCTCGGTTATCAACCGGAAGAATTTCGCAATTTCGATTGGTTTGTTGGTTTAATCTATTTAATATGTTTCGGTGATTTAAATCAATGTAAAGATATGTTAATTAATTTTACACAAATACAAATTATGTCGTTAATATGGAGAACTTTTGGTTATCAATACGATCAAAAACTAGGAGAGCATTTCTATCAACAATTGTTGATTGTTTTAGAAGATAATTGTCAAAGTTTTAAAGCATTACAGGTATTTATGGTTTAAAATTAATTAACATTAATTAAAAAACATTTTTAGGTACTTGAAATTAACGCGGAGGTTTTAGTGCGATTTTGGTTGAATCAATGTTTCTTTAATTTATTAAATTTCGAAGAGATTTGTAAATTTTTAGCTTTTCTTATTTTATATCCACCTGAATGTCTTTTATATTATATTGTTGCGATATTTCAACATTTAAATCTCAGAATTTGTACAATGTCGCATACGAAAACTGTGGAGAATATGTTGAAAGTATTTATTGAATATTTTATTTTTTTTATTATTGTTTTGTTTATGTTGAAGATGTGCGATTTGTCTGATTTTCGATTGGATGATCATTTGGATTTTATTGAGAAATTGATGAGGCAATACAGGAATGTCCATAAATTTTAAGAATAAACACTAGAAACTAATAATAAACTTACTTTATTGTTCATTAGTATCAAGCAATCGAGAGGTAGGTACGAAAATTCGAAGATGTAAAGAAAGGTGGAATGTTTTAATCTTCATGTATATTAAATAATTTCGCTACCTCATTTAAATCGTCATATTTACTCTGGTTCTTTAATACCTGTCTAGCTATCGACATACGATTGAAAACATTCCATAAAACAATACCAACAACTATATCATCTTTTAAATAAAATATAACACCTTTACTGAAATCTCTATCATTTGAACTACTTGGTTCCAATTCATTTGTTTTTTTCTGATAATTTACCGCTACTGCTGCAGCTTTTTCAGTTTTAACAAATACACCAACTGTTGGTAATTTAGAATCAACAATACCGATAGCCTCAAAACCAACATCTGGCCCTAGATCCGACCAAAACATACTCTGATGTAGATATGGTGATATTTTACCTGTCATATTTTCACCAGCTAAACGTCCGGTAACAACAGCATTATCATGATGTTCAATACGTCGACGTCCCAATTTCGGATCGTAGAAACAAGCACAATCGCCAGCCTAAATTTAAAAAAAATAATTTAACCAAAAAAATGTAGTCGTCGCCAAATAACTTTGATCTCCGGTCGCCATTAAGAAACGTATGAACCAAAAATTATAAGCATGCATTTGACTACGTATACCTATCCTTGTCCTGTGCAACTTATTAGAAAAAATAACCGTTTAGTTTCTATTGACATCTTTGTCTAACTGCTTAAATTTGTGTGGGATTTTTTTAAATGACAATTAGTTAACTCGTTAGTCTTCGAAGATCAAAGTTATTTGGCAACGACTATAGATTAATTTCCTTATTGGCATACACTATAAAGGTCGGTTCTAGCCAATAATTCACTATTAACTAAAAATCCACCAAGTTGAGGATCAACTTCAAGACCCGATTCTTTAGCAATTTCCGTATTTGGTAAAACACCAACTGCTACAATTGCCTGATCAACTTCTATAGTATTACCATTGTTTAAAATTAATTCGATTTTATTATCTTTCGATTGTACACCAGTTACTTCTGTATTATTTAAAATTGTAACACCTTCCGCTTTAACTTTATTCGTTGTCCATACACTTAAATATTCCGGTAGGACTTTAGCAATATTACCATTTTCACGGAAGATTTGATAGATAATTTTCTGTTTTTGTGCTGTAAATTTGCAAATAGAATCCAATTTATTTTGGGGTGTGTTTAATTTTTACCTTTTCTACCCAGTGCACAAGCCAGTTCACTACCAAGAAAACCACCACCTATTATCGCTATTGTTTTCGATTCATCGAAACTATTATAGATATCTTCAAAATCGAATATATTCCTATAGAGTTTAATACGTTTTTTAACGGATTGTTCGAGATTATCCGCCTCAAATATTGGTACAGTTTTCGGCGTTGCGCCTAAAATTTGTAAAATTAATACAAAGGAATTCAATAGAATACAAGAGAAATAAACCAGTAGCGATTAGGCACTTTTTGTAGTTAATTGTATAACCATCTTCTAGATACGCGATTTTTTGAATGGGATCGATTTTTTTAACTTTCCAACCGCGTGCTACGGCAACACCACCATTTTCAAAACTATTAAAATCTTTACATTTTATATAGAAATCTTCCGGCTCATAAAATAAACTTAAACAAAAATAAATGAATAAAATTGATAAATTCTAATTGGACCATTTTGATATACTTCCGTTCGGATCCGTTCCATTGTTTGAAGATTAATTTCTTCACCGATTCCGGATCATCATTCAACCAGATTTCTTTAGATAAAGGCGGTCGCATATACGGATAGAATGGTTCATTTGTAACAACAAGAACCTACAAAATTTTTAAAATTATTATTATCAATGGAATTAATTAAATTGATAATTACTCTAGCTGTAGGCTCTGTGGATTTGATAGCACGAAATGCTGCAAACGATGCTGTACCGCCACCGATTAACAAATATGGAACATTATTTGGAATCTCTTGTGATGTTTTCGGATCTTTGAATACAGTTTTTGTTTTACATTTGTTTGGTGGTTTTTTTACTTCTTTTTTCTCAAAAACACCAGCACCATATAACTAAAATTTTAATCAATTAATTAATTAGTTTTTCAAATAATTTTGATGATTATACAGCAGCTAGTGTGGCAGCAGCTAGAAAGGCCCCAATCCACATTGCCGGTTTATATTTATCTTTTTGATCGTCACTATTGTTTCCATTAGAATTTCCCGATTGTTGTGGTTGTTGTGATAATTGTCTTATATCTCTCCTTGAATATTCAGACAAATATGGATATTTCTAATAAAATAATTAATATTAGAACACTTCTATATATAATTTTTAATTAATACTATGTTAGTTGGAGGTGGAGGATGTCGAAAAGGAGATTCTCGAAATATTGAACTATCTGGAGACGGTGCTTGTTTTTTATTAATAGGATTATTGAATTTATTAATTGTGCTATTATTTATGTCTACCTTTTTCTTAATTTCATTGTTATTGCCAATTTTACTATACAATCTAATGCTTAATGGCTCATATCTGATACCTAAAAAACAACACGAAAATCTATCAATACACAATTTTTCATCTACAAATAAACTAACCAAAAATCGGTGTTCGTATAATAGTTTTTCGAAGTAAATTTGTAACATTTGTTAATAAACCTATTCGATACATTTTCTCTTCGATTTGTTATAACCAAACCATCACTAAGAACAAACAACTTTTCAAAACTTTCTCAATTAATAATTAAAACTTAATTAGTCTATATAGAAACTTATAATATTAATTAACAATAATTTTGATTATTTCTCGTTTTATTTGTTTATTTTCAACAATAATTAGATAACAAAAAGGACCACCATTCGTTTAAATCAACTTCTCACGTCTTCACGAACAACACAGTCAAGGTTAAAGTCTAGCAAACAGGCAACGTTACAACCAGCACTTACCGTGGTATATCGGAATGAATATAACGTTGCCAATATTATCATCACTTGTTTAAACAACTTATTAGAAGTGCCTGTTAATATTTACAGTGTACTATATTTTGAAATTTTGTTATAAATCAGCACTGAACAAACCGTTTTTGTAATATTATTTAAGATTAAAGTCTAAGTGGGTTCTATTCAAAGGATTTTATATCTGGCAACGTGGAAAGGTTGCACGCATTAATATAGCTAACATGTATAACCATGGTTATGTGTGTACTGGATTGAGTTCAATCAGGAAGTTAACCTCAAAATCGGTTATTTTATTAATTTTATAAATTTATTAAATTGTAACTAGCTCAACTTCAATAATTCATACAGCGACGATATATTTGGTTTATTATAATTTCAGTGAAATTGTTTAATTTTATTATATTTATAATGGTTTAGCGGTGTGTATTGTTGGTTGTATACACCGAGGTGTTTTATATTTAAGCAAAATTCTAAGGGCTGGCTCACACGGTAGCGACAAATTGTCTGATCTTACTGTATTATAAAAATTAACATTGCACTACCAAATTTTATTATTTTGATACAAGTGATTCAATATTTAAATTCTTTTTTTAATGATTATTTAAAGAATACAGTAAGATTGATCTCATTCTTGTATTGTTCGTTTAAGTACGGCGCTTAGGATCAATTGTGGTCATTATTTTGGGTAAATAACGATAAATTTTTGAAATTAACCATTATTTTGACTATTAATTAAAACTCCAATTTCTAAACGCTAAAAATTAAATGGTACGTGTTTAATTTTAAGAATGAAAAAGTTGATTAGGCAGGATTTTTTTATCGTAAAAATAGCTAAAAGGATTCAAAATTTAGCAACATTTCGTTAAAGCGATAGGTGACATTGTTGTTAATTAGAAAAATATTGATATATAAAATGGGTGTTTTATACAATTTTGTATATTGAGTAGTCGTTGAACATGTTTGTTTTGATTCTTTCAATTATTTCGTTTATTGGGGAATCTACAGCAATATTTTCGCCTGTAGTTAAAAACGATGTCGGTTTGAATGTAGTGAGTATAACATATTGAAAATTTTATCAAATTTGTAAGAGAAATCTACCAGGTGGATATGATAAAAAACCATGGTTATCCTGCGGAAAAACATCATTTAACCACACCAGACGGTTATATCCTTGAAATACATCGTATTCCTTATGGGTTATCAAGCAATAATAGTAAACCAAAACGGAGAATACTATTGATGCACGGTATTTTAGGTTCATCGGCTGATTTTGTTGCAATGGGTCCAGAACGTGCGCTCGCTTATATTTTAGCCGATTTAGATTACGATGTTTGGATAGGTAATTCTCGTGGTAATTTATATACAAGAAAGCATATATACTTGGATCCGGATATTGATAAAAGGAAATTTTTCGACTTTAGTTTCCATGAAATTGGCTATTATGATCTACCAACAATCATCGATTTTATTCTACAAATAACCGGCGTTGATGATTTGTATTACGCATGTTTATCACAAGTAAATTTTTATCTATATTCTATTTGTATTACGTGGATGATATTTTGTAGGGTTGTACAAGTTTTGCTGTTCTAATGACAACAAGACCGGCATACAATTCAAAGATTCGGCTAGCTTCACTGATGGGACCGGTGGTTATCATGACCCATATGCGTTCTCAAATTGTAAATGGATTAGCTCTTAGTCTCTATTTATCTATGGTAAATTTTTGAAGAATTCGAATTGTCAATAAAATGAAATTAATATTTGTATATTGAAGGCTTTATATGATACTCTTGGGGTTTATGAGTCGTCTACTACATGGCAAATACAAAAATTTGCTGTTAAATACTGTGGAATGCCAATATTTGAAACGATTTGTAGCCGGCTCATTGCACTTGTCGTCGGTGGTAGTGGTCGACTTACTTATAAAGTACTTACAATGATATTTTTAATTTAAATCGCATTTAATTTGGTTAAAATATTCTAGGGAATAATACCAGTAGCTGCATCAAATAATCTAGCTGGTGTTTCAATGAAACAGTTCTATCATTATGCCCAAATACGATATCTAAATCGATTTGCACAGTTTGATTATGGTATTATTAAAAATCTATTAGTTTACGGTAAAATAGTACCACCAGTTTATAATCTATCTTTGATCACAGTACCAACATCTGTTTATTATTCAGAAGGAGATACTGTACTTGATATTCGTGTAATATATATTTTTTTATTTTTTTTAATTATTAATTAATATCGACGATGATAATAATTACAGGATGCTAGAACACTTATCAAAATCTTACCGAATGTTATTTTCTCTTATCAAGTACCATCAAATGAATTCAGTCATACTGATTTCGTCTTATCTAAATATGCTGTTCAGCTTGTTTATAATAAGTTAATAGAAACTATGAAATGATTGTAAATTGTCAGTTTTTTCGAATAAATTGATTAGAAATTATAATTTTTTTTTTAAATAAAAATCAGGAGCGGCTCGTGTACAAGCATTGCAGAGCTGCAGTGAATTAATTAATACTAATTATATACGTTGAAATGTTAACGTATTATCCTTAAATTGTATGATAGTTCGTGATCTCAAGTATGGTAAATCCTATAAAGCAACACATAATCCTCATAAGTTCTTTATTTATGACACTTTCGAAGGACCCCGAGACAGGTATAGCGGAATAAAAGTTCATATTTGAAACAAATTATTGTGTAATTAAAAGTGATTTATAGGAATAATTAATGATCGAACGATTTCAAATTATGCGCC
>JAZBGW010001240.1:914-16692 GCA_037464815.1 Mylabris variabilis
CCTTAGAATTACGTTGGGTGGTTTACTTGCAAGTTCATGTTAAGTGCTCTTAGTGGGCAGGAAGAGAAAAGGGGTATAAAAAGAAAAAAGATCGTGTTAAGTGGTATGCTTGGACCCAAAAAAAGTTTTTTTTTGATTCAGCTCCGGATTTCGTTCCGGCAAAAATTTCGTTTTTTCCGGATTTTGGTTTTCGGTTAAGTTCAAAAATAAATAAAACGACAATTTTAACAAATACTTAATTAAGGCAATATAAGTATTTATAATGACCAAGATGATGATTTTAGTAGTAGATAATAGTTTGTCAACTGTAAAGAAACCATGGTAGCGACAAAAAATAAATAAAAAGAGACAGTTTTAATAAATAGTTTTAAAGTGTCCGTTTTTTGTGGGGTTTTATTGTAGGAAATGATGAAGGCAAAATTTTTGTACACCACCAGTACCTGTACATTTAGAAATAAGTCGTAGATAAAGTATAGTATACAACTCACTATAATGTGTGCTATTAGGTATTATCTCGAATGATTACAACACTCGCTCACTTGCTCTGCTCGGTCGTCTTGTAACTTCATTCTCGGTAATAATAACACTCATTATAGCCTCGTTGTGTAATATTCTATCAATTACCTGGCAAGTATTTATAAGAGCTTTGATATGTTGCCAATGCATAATGTATGGATACTTCATCATTGTATCGTATATTCCTTTTAATAGACCTGCTGCAGCGTCCCAATCAGTATTTCTCTAAAATTTGTCGTTGATTCTTTTTATAAAGCAAAAAAATGAGATTAAAGATTTACTCTAATAGAAGGTTTTTTTGAAATCTTCTGAAAAACTTTATCTAAACGCCTCAAAATTGTAACAAGAGCCGGCCGCATTGCATCATTCGCCCATTCGGTAGCAGGTAAAATGTAACTCATATAATGCTGAAGACCTCGACAACCCATCGATTCCGGATCATATGGAGATACTTTCAATAGACTATGAGCAATATCAGCTAAACGCTGAAAAATAAAACCAAATTACCCAAAAAAACCTAATTAAATAAAACTTTTATAGATATTTTACAACATGCGAACGAAAATCAAGTAAATCAATTAATTTCCCCTCTTGATTATTCTTTCTGTTTAATTCGTATAAACGTGCAGTAGCTCGACACATAAATTCACCAACTAATGATAATAAAACATCTCTAGGACGACGGTATTCAGCACGAAGAACCTCTGAATCTTCGATATCATGCTCGTACATGCTTTTCGCACGGGAATGTTCACTCATAAATTTCGAATGTGATTCATCTTCGAAATCGAAACCGGGCGAATAAGGACCTCTAGTGTAGTTTCTTTGACTTGAACCTTTATGTTCTGGACTCGATCTATACGGACCATTGTAACTCCTTTAAATATTTTTTTAATGATTTAAAGAAGATAAAATTTTAATTGTATTTACTTTGTGAGAGCTTCACAATTATTTACTAGAGTTTTAATAGAGACTGCCAGTTGGTGTATAATCTCCTTCTCAGTTTTGCCCTCTTTATTATAAGATGGTAACTGGATATGTTGGACATAACAGGGTAGTATCGCTTCCAAAATGATCTAAAATCGATACTATAATTTAATCTATGCTATCAAATTATTTTAAATCTATTATTACAAGCATTTGATAGCCTCGGACGCTCTCAGAAGCGTAAGAAACAACCATTACACATAATGAGATACAATCTAATATTGTAACCATTTCGTTTTCATCATGATAACAAAAATCGATAGCCTTTAACGGTTTTTCCTCTTTAACAAGTTCAGCAATATTCAATGGATCCGGTGATGGTGTTTCTAAACTTAATAACAAATTAAACAGACAACTCGATTGGATTTTGTGAGCATCACCAAAAGTGCCCTCTTCATCAGTATCTAACATTGCCGAAACTGATCCGAACATTTGCAAAATAAACGGTTTCCTATTCATTAAATAAAATTGTTTCACTGCATATTCTACAGTTGTTGTCACCAATTTATTTGTTTGATGATTCGAATAAATCTTCAATAAAGTTGGCATTATCAACAAGTAACCATTGGTTGAAAAAATATTTTTAAAATGGAATGCTGCATTAATATAAGTTGCCATAACGTAACGCAATATACAAGCATCCTCTGAATGTAGCATTAATGCACCATTGAGAACATTTAAAAATAAATGAATATCACCAGAATAGGCGAAATTCCCGGCCATTGCCTCGAACATACGGGCAATCAAACGTACCCACATAAATTTATGGAGAACATCTAAACCAAGTAGTTCTTTGCCTAAACCACCACCTTTATAAAGATCTAAATCGGATTCGAGAGCCTTTCGTGGGAATGACGGTAATTTCATTAGTTCTTCATGAAGGAAGACTACACGCTGTACAACCATATCGACATTCTTCAAAATTGCCCAAGTCAATAGAACTTTACCGATTTCAACGAATTTATGCAGGAGCTCCTGTTTTTGTAATGCGTTAAAAGCTTCTTCCGGTTTCATATGGACTAATTCTAATTGTGGATACTGTGATCGCTTGAAGAAATAATAATCACGAACATATGATGATGGATTTCTGATTTGATCTGTAATATTGCATATTTTTAATTTATTAATAATAAAAATACAGTAGAACCCATCCGAGCTATTGAGGAAGGGGGAGGTACATCGGATAATCGAAAACTCGGATTATACTGAGTCCTTTACTGTGAAAAAAATATATTCAAATATCTTTATATTTCGGTACCTATCTCTATAGTTATTTTACAATTTTATCAAAAAAGCGCTCTGTTTCAATGCGTTGTAACGTTTTCCTGCGGCTACATATGTCTCTGCAAAGTTTTAGAAGCAACACATCCGATGCATGTGTTTCTGGCTGTTCTTCAATGTATAGCAGCGCAGTTTCTAAGGCCATGCAAAATTTTTGAATTTTCTTTAATGGCTTCATGATCTTCTTCGTCATCGTCTGCTAGATTGCCTCGCAAGATAAAGTTGATTATTTCTTCGTCACTTATTTCTAATTCACCAACGTCATAGTTGCCAATTATCCATGTTTCAGTTTCTTGCTCTGTAAACTCTTCAAATCCTTTCATTTTTACTAACAAATCATAAGAACTAATACGAGGGGTCTACAGTCCCTAACATAGTAGACGTTGAAATAAACGCAAGATACTTGTTAGTTATCTCCCAAAAAAGTGCCAAAGTTGAATTTTGTAGCTGTTTGTTAGAAAGTTGTGCCAAGTGAAAACAAAAGATTTCCAACGATTTTAGAAAATGAAAAAAAAACGAGGTTCTAGTGATGAGCACATTTGGTCTTGGTCTTGCAATCTTGGTCTTGGTCTTGCATTTTTTGCAAGACCAAGACCAAGACCAATACTCTAACTGGACTTACAATACCAAGACCAAGACTCGACTTGCAAGAACAAGACCGAGACCAAGACTTGACATGCAAGAACAAGACTCAATTGCCTTTTTACTTTAGTTTTTCACTAACGATGTATTTGTAGATATTTATTATTTATTGACTTATACAGCGACCCATTTTTGTAAAGTCAAACGATTGGGCTCTTTCTGCAAGACCAAGAACGTTATTGTAAATACAAGACCAAGACCAAGACTATAAAGTTTAGAGTATAAACGCAAGACCAATACCAATACCAATATCGGTGGTTTGACAGCAAGACCAAGACCAAGACTAAAATAGTCTTGGTCTTGGTCTTGGTTTGCTCATCACTACGAGGTTCATGCCGTTATTAAATATTTACAGATGAAAGGTTTAACCTCTTACGAGATTCATGACGATATGGTTGGTGTACTTAGGAATGATGCACCTTCATAACAGGTAATAAAAAACTGGTCACTACAGTTTTGATGTGGCAGAAAAACATGCAAACATGGAAAAGGTGCTGGGCGCCCGCAAACTGCATGCACCCAAGAAAATGTTGATCGTGTCTACAACTTGATTAGAGAAGATCGTCGGTTAACCACTAGGCGTTTAGCAGAAATAACAGGCCTTTCAAATGGTACCATAGTAACAATAATAAATGTCTATTTGGGTCTTCATAAGGTGCCTGCAAGATGGGTACGCCGAATGTTAACGGCCGAGCAAAAGCGTGAGAGCCATCACTTCAGAAGCAAATTTGGTACTGTTCAACAGTGATCCAACAACATTTCTGGATCGCTTTGTTACAGTTGATGAAACGTGGGTTCACTACTTCGATCTGGAGTCCAAAGTTCATAGCAAGGAATGGCGACATCGAGGCTCTCCACCATCCCGCAAATTTAGGGTCCAACGCTCAGCTTGTAAGATTATGGCAACGATTTTCTGGGATGCTGAAAGAATTTTATCAACTGATTACCTTGAAGGTGGCCAGACAATCACAGGTCACGCTAATTACTCAACTGCCCAAATCTATTAAAGAGAAAAGAAGAGGAAAGTTGAATTGTCTTCCATCAGGACAACGCTCCAGTGCATAAAAGCCTCGTTTCCTTAAATGCAATAAATAATGCAGGTTTTGAATTGATGGAGCATCCACCATACTCACCAGACTTAGCTCCTAGTGATTTTTATCTATTTCCAAAGCTTAAGGAATATCTTCGGGGACACAGATTTAAAAGTGATTTCGAAGTTATGGCAGCAGTCGAAGAATTTTCCGCTGATCAAAACCCCGAATTTTTTGAAAAAGGAATAACGATGCTAGGACATAGGTAGAATAAGTGTCTTCAAGTGCACGGTGATTATGTTGAAAAATAATCTTTTTTGTATGGTAGGGACATTAAATACTGTACACCCCTCGTATTTTCGTCTTCATCTTTATCATTTTCATTTTTGCCCACTACGACAGGAATAATCTTGTACCATGATTTTCGTATAGTTGAAATTCGTACCATGTTTCAGGCTTCAGCAATCCAGTAGACAACGTCTTTCAAATTTATTTTACGAACAGCACTCACTAGATCTTCATTTTCAATACGCTGTAAAAGATTTTCCAACAACTGACGTCTATAGTTCTTTTTAATAGTTTCTAAGATATTCTGACCATTGGCTGTAGCGTTTGGTGGTAAACATTTTACCATAGCATCCTTCACAATATCTTCTTCGTTTGGATGCGAAGGAGCATTATCTATTATCAAAAGGGCTTTAATCGGAAGACCATTTGTTTTCAAAAACCTCTTTGCTTTAGTTACAAATTGTTCAAAGAACTAATTCTTGAATAAAGTCCCGTCCATCCAAGCCCTCTTCTGACTTCTGTAATAGACTGGCAGCGTTTTGGACGTATTTACTTTGACGCTTCAAGCTCTTAAAGCATTCCACTTTTATAACGCTTACTTTAGCCATTTCCTTTGGGTTTTTGGTGCTTATGTGTCTGCTGACAGATAAGACAGAAACCGTTTCCTTTGAAGCTTGAGCAAATGAAAGCGCTGGAGATTCATACTTCAACATCAGCTGATTTATACAAAAGGGACAATGGAGGACGAAGAATAAATAATTTCTTTATTACTGTCTGAATTTCGAGTGTTACTAGAATTATTTGCGTCTTCCACGCTAATATTTATCGAATAAATAATGTTCATCGATTCATCTTGCAGCTGTACGATGACCATGTTGGAAGGCATTTACAAAATGGCGTCCACGCTTACTTTGCTTCTACTCTGTGGAAAAAGCCCTGTGAGCGTTGTTAATGACGTCATGCTGTCGTTACGATGATGTCATCACAGTGTTGATGAGCGCTTATAGCGCCAAAGTAAATACGCCCTTTAGCTGGTATGTCTTTAAGTGCTCTAGGTCTAGCTGATTTTCCTATCAACATTAACGGTATTTTGTGTCTTCCTGTAACATAACTGCAAGCCATGATGGTAACTCTTTCTTTACTTTTCTTGTAGCCTGAAGCTGTACTTTCTTGGTTAGAAGCCAATGTTTTGGAAGGAAACATTTTGTAGTTGAGTCCACTCTTGTCATAATTATAAATTTGGTCAAGGAAATAACTTTTGGCTTGAATAAACCCATTAAACTTTTTTTTAAATTTGTCAACTGCAGTTAAATCAGCGGATAATTTTTCTCCGAAAACACCCCACAACGTTTTTTACATTGGTCAGGCCAGCCGGCACTTGCTGTAAATTCTTCACTGTTCGATACCTAATGCTTTACTAAATTGTAGAGCTTTAGCTAGTAAAATTGGTCCAGATAGTGTAACACCTTTTTCTCTTTGTTGCGTAAACCATATAAAAAGTGATTCATCAGTGTTTTCGAATTCACATTTCTTCATAGTTTTCCTTTCGTTTGAAGAAGCTTGTTTAGTGTACCACTTTTCTATTTTTGATCTGTCCCGTCGCCAATCACCCCTAGTTACTTCAACAATACCATTAAGGGCGACGGCACCTTTTATAGACTGGCCTATATCAAGTTTCTTAAGCGCTTCAATTTTGGTTTGCAGAGTAACAACTGCTTTTTTTCGTTTTGGTAAAGACATAGTCGGAAAATTTATAAAAACGGACTGAATGTTGCCAAGACTATTGGAGAATAAAATGATATCAGCATAAAGCTAAGGTTACACACAGCTACTTTTACTGCACGGTTTATGAGTTGCGGCTGCAAAAATTGCGATCCTGTTTACACGTACCGCCAAAATAGCGTGCAGTACGCAGTTTTTTGTACTGCAGCTACCCGTTAAAACTGCAAGAATTATAAAAGGTTGCGACACTGTTTAGACACAACAAGCTGCTTTTGAATCAAGGTGCAGCATTTGCAGCGTTCGCTGCCGCGAAGTTTTTAGTTTATTTTGTACTGTTGCGTGTTCGTATAGTCAAAACTGTGAGCAGTGTAGTAATAAAGGTGTGAAAAATTGTGTACCCACATTTTCTATAAAATGAGTGCTCGATATAATAATAAAGTACTAGCAGCAGCTTGCCTATTAACTGTACTATTGAGACAAAGAAAGAGAAAACAACAGAATCAGCTAAAAAAGAGAATCTGGGTAAAAGATTGCATAAGAGATAGGGACAATTATATAATTATATAATTAAAAGTAAAATCCGAACATTTCAACCTACCTTTAAAAATATTTCAATAAATAACGCACGACGTCTTCGTTAACAAAGTAAATGCTGCCTGCACTCGCAGCCGCTGCAAACGTTTCAACCGATATTTTTTACTGCGGTTGCAACTCGTAAAAATGTCGTTTACACGAGGCTACTTTTTACATTGCGCCCAACCCGAAAATATTGCCCGCAACCGTGCTGCAGGGGCTACTTTAGAGATTGCGTACCTGTTTACATGAAGCTTCATCATAGTTGCGCAGTTTTTTGTGCTGCAGCGCAGCAAAAGTAGCTTTAGTTTGAACAAACGTGTAAAAAACCTGCCGCGACAGTTGCTGAATTAGTAGAACTAGAAGTGGAAATTTCTGTACCGGCAGATCGAATAACACCGAACACTTGTTAAAAATCTCAGCTCGGATAATGCGGAAGCTCAGATAATCGGGGTCTTACTGTAATTAAAATTGAGAATTTACGAGTCTTATAATCCACAAGAAAGAATTCCCGTTGACGTGACTCTTCAATTCCAAAGAAATCTAAAGCTTCACGTAATATTTGACAAAATTGTGTATCTTCTTGTACTGGAAACTGTGATGGAATACCACCAGCATCTGGATCTTGTGGTCCATGAACGATTATCTTCTTAGCAGATGGTACATTTGCTGTTAATAAAATTGAAGCATCACATTGTTCTTTTCTTAGAATTTGTTTTAAATCTTTAAACATGATACCATGAACACTATGAACAACCATCCATAATAAAGATAAAGCTGCTCCTATCAACATTTGACCATCTTCATGTGGACTTCGTACATAAAACATTACATAACCGATTATATAGTTGTATAATGCGAAGGCGGCTTGTTGGGGTAGTTTTGGTATAAAACGAATTAAATGCCGGAGTATTTTGAACATTTGATCCTGTTTCTCGCGTGTTAAACGTTCTAGAATGTATCTCAAAAACAGAGCACTGTCCTCAACTAAACAGCCCCAAATAACTTGATAAGAAACTTCATATACTGCATTTCCATCTGGTGAAACTGCTGCATCATCTAACAAATTGATAATTTGCACCACAGCTGAACATAAACATGATGGAAATAATGAGTGAGCTGAATGTAAATGGTGGCCGGTATTTCGTGTTTGACCATCGATTTGTTCATCATCAATAACTAAATTAAACATTTACTAATTTTAATTTGATGAGTGTAAACGAAATTTTGCTCACCTTCTTCATGTTCTTCACTAGTATGGTAAAGACTAGGTTCATGAGCTGCTTGAATCGTTATCGGAATTGTTGTTATCAAGAAATTCTCCCGTTCCTCACGTTTCTTATCATCTTGCGCTTGTAATGCCATCTTGATTAATTCAGTTTGTTGTTTTTTACGTGTCTTCGTTGCAGTCACCAATGAACGCTGAAATTTCAAATCATTATTTTTACAGTTTTAAAAAAAGAATAAAAAATTACGTGTCGTTCTTGATTGATTGTAACTTCTTCAACTTTTGTTTTAACTAACAATTCCCAAGGTGAATCGACCACATCCAATGATTCGATGCCGATCTTTGGAGATGGTAGCGTAAATTCGATACCTGGCGGTGGTACTTTAAATAACATATGAGCATTTTCTTCCATTCTAGGCCAAACTTGATAACGCATCTTCCACAGTACTTGAAATCGTAAAATTGCATTGATTCTAACAGTCGGATCAGGATGTGATAAGCCATGCTGCATAATATCTGAGACTTGTTGAGGTGCTTTAACTGCAGCTAATATGAATATAGAAGCAGCACATGCTGTTACTTCTTGATTAGTTTCTAACAATAATTCCCATGCTACTGGTATAATTTCTATGAAATACTCTTCAGGGAGTATTGTTGCTCCTTTAATTAACACAGCTAGAGGAGCATGAAAAGCATCTTTAACCTATAAATATCTTTTTTTAGGGTGATAACAAAACAATTGACGATAATATTACTTGTGTTTTGATATATTTTAGAATTGGTGGTGATTCTGATGGTTTACCATCTTTAGTTTTCTTTGACGAATCACCAAAATCTGAGTCAGCAATATCTCGTGAAGATTCTTTAGCTGTTAGCTTATGAAATTGATCTAGATTTTTATCGATTTTATCTTTTCTTCCTACACTGTCTTTACGACGTATTGGAGACACTTGTGAGCTTGTTTGATCGGATACTTTACGATTTTGATTTTTATCCTTTTTACCTTTTTTCTTACCCCCAAAATCCATACATAGTTTATCTTCAATAATACCAAATTCTTCACCGTAGACTTTTCGTACTGCTTTAATTAAACGTGAACAAGCCCTCATGACACGCCGATAACAGAACGGATGGCAGAAATTTTGATGTGTACAATAATAGTAAAAAGAATTTGAAACTAAAACCATCACCTAATCAAAAAGATAATATTTTATAACGTTAATAATACGAGGGTCGTTTGATAAGTTTGGTAAATTACTATCAGGGGCGCCACAATTTAGCATGTGACGTTACGTTTGACAAGTTTCATTGTTAGAACACCTGTAGGCCAAATTTCAGTTGAAAGTGACGCGTTTTCTTTGCGCTATAAACAGCGAACAGTGCACGAGATAAAAATGGAGAAAAACGAATTCCGGGCAGTGATAAAACAATTCTACATAAAGAAGCTGATGGCCATCCAAATTAAGAAAGAGTTGGATGAAGTACATGGGAACACTGCACCATCGTCGAAAACTGTATACTTCGGAGTAAATGAGTTTAAACATGGTCGAACGTCCGTGGAAGATGAAGCGCGCTCTGAAAGGCCAGCTGAGGCTTCCACAGCTGATATGGTTGCCAAAATCAACGATATGGTTATGAAAGATCGAAGGGTGAAGGTACGCGAGATTGCTGAAGCTGTAGCATCTCATCTAAACGAGTCCACAACATCTTGTATGAGAAATGCAGATGAAAAAGCTGTATGCGCGCTGGGTGCCGCGACTCCTAACTAGTGATGAGCACATTTGGTCTTGGTCTTGCAATCTTGGTCTTGGTCTTGCAAAAAAATTTTGCAAGACCAACACCAGTACTCTAATTGCACTTGCAATATCAAGACCAAGACTCGACTTGCAAGAACAAGACCGAGATCAAGACATGACATGCAAGAACAAGACTAAATTGCAAAAAAAATATTTTTTAAAGGCGATTTTATTATTTTTACTTTAATTTTTCACTAACGATTTATTTGTAGATATTTATTATTTGTTGACTTATACAGGGACCTATTTTTGGAAAGTCAAACGATTAGGCTCTGTCTGCAAGACAAAGAACGTTACTGTAAATACAAGTCCGAGTCTAAAACCAAGACCAAGACTATATACGCAAGACCAAGACCAATACCAATACCGATGGTTAAACAGCAAGACCAAGACCAAGACTTACTTTATATGCAAGACCAAGACTAAGACCAATCTTGGTCTTGGTTTGCTCATCACTACTCCTAACGACTGAACAGAAGCGCACACGAGCAGAACTTTCACAGCAGTGTTTAACCATTTTAAATCGCAATCCTCAGAATTTTTGGCGTCGGTTTCGTGGATCCAGCACTACACGCCGGAGTCGAAGCAACAGTCAAAGCAACAAAAGTGCACCAAAGCAAGCGAAGACACATTTGTCAGATGGCAAAGTTATAGCCACCATTTTTTGGGATTCTCGAGGAATTCTCCTGGTTGACTATTTAGAGACGGGTAAGACGATAACAGAAGAATATTACGCAACATTGTTGGATCGTCTGAAAGAAGAACTAACAAAAAATTTCCCGGGACTAGTTCGCAAAAAGATGCTGTTTTGTCAGAATAATGCGTGTTGCATTAGCCAAATTGCAAGAAGTAGGTTTCGAGTTGGTCCCTCGTCCATCATATTCGCCGGATTTGGCTCCGAGTGACTTTTTTCTTTTTAAGAATTTGAAATTTTGGCTCGATGGAAAGAAATTTTCTTCGAATAACGCCGTTATTTGGAAACCCGCTGGACCAAGTGTGTAGCTATCAGTGGGGGCTATGTTAAGAAATAAGCTCGTTTTATTTCCGAAAACTGTGTATAATTTACCTTTTTACCAAACTTATCAAACAACCTTCTTAGGTATAAGATAGTAATAGTAACTAACCTTCATCCAAGGCATATTTTTTGTAGTATCATCAGTATCATTACTATCACTAGGACTTTCTGGTGGTTGATCATCGCTCAATACACCTGGTGATTCTTCACCACTTGCAACTCCCGGTTCTGAGGTATCACTTCGATCTGATATTGAACTAACTTTTCGTTTTGATTGTATCGAATCGGTACGTTTTACTGTTTCCGGTATTCGCCCTAAAAGATAATTTGGACCTATATCTTTAAATTTAAGTAATAAAACTCTAAACATCAACAAACTTACATTCATTATCGATATCTTTGCCATCTTTAGTGCCGCGACGTAATTTTAGACTGCGTCGTTTAAATGAACCGCCACTTGTTGCGGCCGTTCCACGACGCAACAAATAAGGTCGTGGTGGTTGACGTTTCCCATCTTCACCCTGCATCATTGCCTATTAACACTTGTTTAGATTTCTAATTTCTACTCTATCTAAACATTTATTAAATTAAATCAATACAATTACCTGCATTGTAACGGTAGTTGTATTACTACTGCCTTCTGATTCATTATCCGGTTCATGTAGGACGAAACTGATTTTGCGTTCGGCTTGACCCGAATCACGATCACCAGCAATCGATTGTAAACTTTGAGCTGAAGTTTGTGAATGACCCATTGATGATAATGCCATACTCCACCTCCTGTTTGCTTCCCGACTGTATAATTTCTCCCATGGTGGTGGACGTTCTTTACCTATAATTCTTGACGATTTCGGTAAAGTCTGATAAGTTTCCCGTAGGAAAGCGGTAATTTCATGTAATAGAACACAGGCAATTAAACGTAGTGCCATTGGACAATTTGATCCGAATGTATTAATGCTTGCTTCATCCATGAAATCTTCTTCTTCATCTTGTATTAGAAGTTCTTTTTGTTTCTGTTCATCCAGTACCATTGCGGCGATTTGTGTTTCAAGATTCTTATCTTCATGGATGATTTCTTCTAAACGTTGACCTAAAACCTCAGCCCATTGATAGAACATTTTACCAGCTGCACGTTGCATTATATGTGAACGTCTTATTCCTGTATTCGGTCCTCTAGCTGGCAAAGGTCCAGATGGACGGAACATTGGGAAATTGAGTCTCATCCATGATGGCCATTGACCTTTGTTGCAACAATGAACAAAATAACAACATTCTAAAAGGAGTGTTGCTTTAGCGACTATAGCAGAATTTGGCTGTAAATTATAAATTTTAAATTAGCAAACAACAAAAAATGATTGAAATCAATCACCAAATCTAATATAGATGCAAGAAGATGAGCATCTGGAACAGATCCTGGTGGGCAGGTTTCTAACAAAAACGATAATCTCATTGCACCATTGTATAGAGGAGCTGTTGGGACAAGTTTACGTTCTTTTAAAACAACAAATTCCGACTCACGCGATGATTCCCCAAATTCCATCGAATTTCTACGACTCAAATCTAAAACGTATCCTTTAAAAACTTGTAAAGACAAATTAAAAGAAATTACATCCAGCTGAACTCTCCTCAGTGCTACCATCCTTCTTTTTGCCTTTCTTTAAAACGAATTTATTGAATTTATCTTCAACACGACGTTTCGCTTTCTGCAGTGTCTGGCTGACATTACTGGAAAATTTCGTATAAATCACAGCCTCTCGATAAAATTCTTTTTTACCTTTTGCCTGATGTCTTTTGAGAATAATATTTGGACGGTTGACGTAAAAAACTAGAAGTATCAGTACCTGAATCACCATTATCCTGATTCTCATTATCATCCAATGAAGTTTGATCACTTTTTCTAAACCAGTTAACTAAAAACAACAGGTTCATAAGTGTTATTAATGCTTTTTTTGGATAGAATTACCGATTCCGCCTAGTTTTGATTTGCTTTTAGTTTTAGTGGTAGGTTCTGGAGTACCTAAAGTTCTCTCACTTTGTCGTGGTGTTAAAATGTGGCGTTTCCTCAAATTGCCCAAGGGACTTTGACTGGATTTCGGCAAGTCTTCAGCTTCTGTTTCTAATAAGCTCTGGAATTTTATTCAGTTATTTATGATCAGTCAAGTATTAGGGTGTCCCATAAGTTTCTATTCAAGATTTACTGTTTGACATATTATTTATTTTGTTCTATAAAAACCCTTTTGCTCTATTACTCTCAGGAAGCCTCATTATGCCTCCTTTCAAAAACTGTTGTGGTTTGGACAAGAAATAATCCTGAAGTTGCGCTTTCATTTCGTCGATGGATTTAAAGCGTTTATCGCGAAGAGAATTTTTTAAGGACAGAAAGAGGTAATAACCAGATCGAGCGAGATCTAGAGAGAATGCAGGGTGCGGTAAAATATCCCAATCAAACTGTAAGAGCTTTTCCGTTACCGCTAATGCAATATGTAGTCTCGAGTTGTCATGGCAAAAAACGCCTCGTAGGGTCATTAATTTGGCCGTTTTTTTGCTATGGCAGCTTTCAATCGATCCAGTTGCTGACTGTATTTCATAGAATTTATTGTTTTTCCTTGAGAAAGGAGCTCGTGGAAAATTACGCCTTTCCAAACCCACCAAATGGATAAAAGATTTTTTTGGAATGTAGTTCAGTCTTTGCGTTTAAAAACGGGTCCTCTTCATGTCTCTGGAGAAGTGAATCGCACGTAGAGATGCGATTCGTAAGGTTGGTCTCCGTAGTAAGTGCGGAACCCAAACTTCGCGGCGATTAACATATCCCATCTTGGTTAGGAGATTATGCACTGTTGTTTTGGGAATTCCAGTAGCATTCACTATCCCCCGCACATTATATCACGGATTTTCATTAAGCTGTATGTCCGTCGTTTTTGGGCGGACGCTGCGGTCTTCATCTTCCAGATTAAAATTTTCCTCTCTAAATCTTTTAAACTAATTCTTTACACGATCACCTTTTTTGAGGCAATGAAGAATAATATGCCGCAAATGTCGCCTTTCGCTACCCATGCTTAAGGCTGTGGATGAAAGTTTTAAACGAGACTGGGGCACAAACGAAACGTACTGTAAAAGAGCTCGGGGAAGATTGAAACCGATGACATAGACGTCTAATAGATAAATCTGCATGTTTGCAAAAGCAGAGCTAGACAAGGCCATTCATAGTGCGAAGAGAAAAAACTTTTGGGACACCCTAATATATAGGTGGAAAGAACAAACCGCACAAGTTGAAGAGGTACTTCTTTTTTTAAACAACAATTTCCTAACGCCTCTTTCATCAATTGTGTAAAAGGTGTCAGCTGAGGCATCCGGTTGATCCTCTATATCAGACTGATGCATGTGTCTATAATGTTTGCTATTAGATTTGAGGAAGTTTTAGTGATTAGTGAGTTTACTTAATAACTCTAGTAGTCTGAACGTTGCCTTCTTTTTTACTCGGCCGATTAGCTGTATCTAATAAAGCACTTAATGCAACTCTTCTAAAAGTGCTACCATGAGCTTCTTTAACATAAGTCATCAACTGACGGATTTCACAATATAGACCCTAAATTATAATGTTTCTTATTAATATAAAAATTGAAGATAATTTAACAATGATAGCCTTACAAGATTTTCTGGCGTTTTAATTTCCTTCGATGAATTTACAAATCTTGTCACCAATGGTTTTAATATATGTGATATAATTTGGCCTTCGACACCACGAATACTGCCACCACCTGCGCCTGTGCCAAAGTTCGTTGGATAACCACCACCTTGCGATACTGTGTCTGGTGACTTGCTAGAGCCCCGCTTCTGGTCTGTATAGAATGTTGTTACTCAAAATATTTATAGCTTTGAAATTATGACATTTATGTTTAGGCATCCATAATGATTATTGTATGGATATACAATATTGATTTTGTATGTATGTACAAATTATGCCATTTTTCAAAGCTTTCTGTCTCTAATCTAGGCTAACAACGTTGAAAAATTAGAAGCAAAGAGTTTGGGAGAAAATAATAATAATAAACGAGACCAGTTCTCTATGGAGCACAGCATAGCACATACACTAGTTTTACAAGGTGAGTGACATTATTTAGAAACAAGTCCATTGTCAATTTTGGACAGTATTTGTGTGGAGAAGTAGAGTGCTTGTTATTAAGACAAGTTTTTGTTAGGATGTAGTATAGCAAAACAAATGTATTCTTTTATTATTGTATAAATACAGGATGACTCATAAGTAGAGCAAGGCGTGTGAACTTGCCTTAAAATTTCGTGCACACCCGTTGCACTAGAAATTTTTCTGTCTCTGTTCAAATACTAGCGATTTGATAATGTCTTCTCCGTTCTATGTTCCCCACCGTTAAACATCTTACGAGGTGTGGCTATTAAATAACGAGACTGGTTACGAAAAAGGGTTTTATGATAAAAATTATTCTACATTCGAATGCTCCCCTTCAATATACTCCCCTCCCCTCGCCACACACCTTCCCATATGTTTTTTCCATTGATCGAAGTAGTGCTGGAAGTCTTCTTTGGTGAGGGCCTTTAGGAGCTCTGCCGTTTTTTCTGTATCGCTTCCATCGAGTCAAATCGGGTCCCTTTCAAAGCAGATTTTATCTTCGGAAACAAAAAAGTCGCACAGTGCCAAATCTGGTGAGTACGGTGCGTGTTCGAG
>JAZBGW010001241.1:0-16692 GCA_037464815.1 Mylabris variabilis
TTAAGACAGTTATAACTGTCTGGGAAAACTTGAATTTCTCAACATTAAATGTAGAAGCACTGAAATATCAAATATGCGTAGCTTTAGTAGAATTTAACAGTGTTAATTGTAGTAAAAAAAATTATACGAATAAGAATAAACCTAAAATAAATGATATTTTATTGTAAATAATGAGAAATGAAGAAATGAAATAAGTTATTGTATAACGAACGATTCGTTTGATGCAGACCTTAATTATACATCAAATGAAAATACAACAATTATTTTATTTACAGGTATTTTTATATAAAAAAATTTGAAACACAAAATCAAATTGTAATAATCATCTTTCCGTGAATTTCTATTTTTTTCCTTTAAATACAATCGAACGTTGCCTAATAATTTTATTGTTCGATATAATTTCTAAACAAATTCGCTCTCAATTTAGATACTTGTACTATTTAACTTTGATTTTGATCTTCTCCAAATGATTCTGTTATAGATAAGATAGAGGCTGATTAGATACATTTTGTGCCCGACAAGAAACATTTTTGTTTGTTTTTTGTTGTAATTCCGGTACATTCATGAACCTTTAAGACACACAAGGGCACGGTATCCACTTAGATGAAACACTTTGTATGTATGCCGACTATCATCCACTAGGACCGTTGTGCGAACTCGGATACCAAGCAAGTGTAATAAAACTGGATCATGAGACGAGATACGCACGCTATACACCAATATTGTTTCGGTGTGGTCAATAATATTCCCCATAATCTCAGCTTATTTCCAGTTTATTAGAATACAACTTATCTTAGTTTGCTTTGGTTACGATAATTGAGTGTAGCCTAGTGCGAACTCGGCTCATGCACCAAATAACGATAATAGAAGAAAAGATAGGCGAATTTGATTAGCAATTGGTTTGAAACTTTCACAAATTGAGTAATTAGTTTTAAAATCAATTTTTTAATGAGAAACACAGGGTATTAGAGGAAATTTAGCCGTATTCTATAAAATTATTTTCATTTGTTGTATAAATTTTTTATTTCTAATGTTAGATCAATACATTAGCTGTTAATAAAATTGATATTAATTAATTAAATGATTGTAATAATATTTAAACGTAAATTACAGTATTTTAACTTTCCTATATTATTAAAGACGAAACGTGTCTTAATTTGTCAATGGTGCCAAATTATATGTGCGTAACTAAAATTATTATTATTATTATTATTGTTTATTGTAATAATTAATGAATGATGTGAACTTTTGTTCAATAAGTTATAGAGATAATTGTTGTAGGTAAGTCTTACCTGGCTACTGATTCGTTTTATTTTCAATTGTTGTAAAATATAAGTTAAAGAAAATATGAAGTTGTCTTTGCGTATGTACAACATAAATATATAAACAATGTATTGAAATGTATATATATATATAAATAAATAAATAAATAAATACTATATATATATCTATATATAGATATTTTGTGTACGTATTTCATTTAATTCCTGTGTAAAGTACATTAAGAAAAAAATGAATAAACATTTTCATTGAGGGTTTGTTAAAAGAGAAGATTAATTCTTGCTGTTGGGGAATTATACAAGTCCTTATCGTTGTCTTTCTCCCATTTACTTGTCCTTAATATTTTTATTGTTTATTTTGAAGCTCTTCATTTAAATTTCCATAAAAACAAAGATCTTTTGTGTTTACTTACATTTAAAAGAATAAAAATGTAAATAAAGCTCAACATTTATAAAATTGTGCAATTAAAATAAAAATAAAAGAAATCGAATTATTCATTTAAATTGCATTTATAATAATATTAATAGAGTCGATTAATTTTCATGCATATTATATTATATAAATGTAGTAGTTAATCCAGGCCCTTTCATTGATAGAACCTGTAGGCTAAACGATAAATTGCGGAAGACTTCCGGCTGGTAATTCAGCAATTTCGCTTATCTCTGAATTAGCAATCCACCATAAATTACATTAGGAGAGAGAAAGAGAGAGAGAGGGAAAAAAACGAGTGAATAAGTTTTAGGAAATGTTATTATAAAAGCGACATTAATATAATGTTAAGGTAGTCCAATTTGTTTTTGAAAGAAGGCTGTCTATAAAATTTATATTAAAAAATTTATCGTATCTTGGTGGTAGAAGAAAGTTTCGGACAATAATTAACTTTAAACGACTTGAAATCTGCTTTCATTGGTAATTTGGTAAAGTTAGTTAGAAGTAGTGTTCGTAATAGAGGGTATTAAACGGCCGGAGGCTACATTCGAGCACACCCTGTCCACATTACACTTTCAATATTTATGTAAACTAAACAATGAACTCATTTTGGATGAAATATTTCAACTCAACATAATTAAAATAAATCTGTCTTTTTGTTGCAAAAAGAAATTTTTGCTTGTTCTCTTATCTATATATTCTCTATCTACATAGATGTATGTATTTGCTTGTTAACATTCTAGTTTATTTTCCTTCAAAATTTCAAATTTATTCCAACTGTTTAATGTTGGTGTATAAACTAATTTGAGCTAATATATAGGGTACAGGTATGTTTTATCCTAGAAAATGTTGATTCGGTCATATAAAGGTAAATACTTTGCGACTTGTAGATCTTATTCTCGTATGCAAAAGGTGCTCTAGGTGCTTTACGAAAAGTAGAAGTTACCGCTATGTAAACTACGTTGGTAAACTCTGGGATGTGTACACTGTTACCGCTTTGGTCGAATTGCGATACAATCAGGTAAGCTTACTCAAGGGATAAAGTAGCTAACTTTTCAAAGAACACTGTTTATTAGTTAATTTAAGTAGGTAAGATAGAATCTTTATACCTCGTAAACTAACTAGTTACGATATACCTATAGGTAAAACAAACTTTATATCATCCTAGAACATTACCTGTAAGTATATGAATACAACTACAATTTCGATTAAATGAACGTATCTATGTAATTAAATTACAACTATTACACAACCAAATCGAAAATTAATAAATGTTATATATATAGACGGTATAATGAAACAATTATTAAATTCCTGTGACATTCCTTGGAAAATCAGCAAATCTATCACCTGCCGCGTACAAAACCAAATTACCCAATGAAAATTATTCCGTTTATGCGGTTATCAATCCGAATCCTAATATCATCAACATAGTCGAGAATGTTGATTCCTTTGATATAGATTTAATCAAATATCAACCTTAAATATTCAACCGGTTCTTCTTTTCACCCCAAATTTATATTATAGCTCATTTCTAATTAGAAATATAATTGAAGAGCATTAATGGTAAATATTTAGACAACTACCACCCGGAAATCATATAGCGACAAAAAATAATTTAATTAACACAAATATTGAAAAATTATCGATATTAGTCATGAAATAGCGAATTGTGAGATTGTTGTTATGCACGCAAGGATTTATGCAATAATCCAGTAATCCGACTATAAGGGGTTGGAATTCTATTAAATAAAATTTCCTAATCTACTTTTTCGATATTTAACTTTTAATTGAACATCAGGTGTACAAGCTGTTGATATTTCCCCATTTTAACTAATAATCTGATAATTATACAAATTTATAACCTTTATAATTATCGTTTCATTTTCTTTTATTAATGTAGCATTGTTTGGATTTAATAATTGAATCGAACTAAACTTTAGACAAGCGAAATTTTTGTTTATTTAACAAATAATTGATAATTGTACAAGACAGTTTAATAAAATAATCGAACTTATGTCTCGTCTATTTAAGCTTAATTAGCTTGACTTGGGCGAGAACCGTGAGAATAACGATAGGGAACCAAAGGAGGGGGTGTTTATTTCAACGAATCTCCTGTTGATTTTTATCCTATTTTTAGGTAAAATCAAAATACCTCCACCTTTAGATAACTCGATTACTTCTAATTCTTGATAATGCAATTAGTTTTATTTATTTATGATTCAGTAGTTGAAACTTTCAGCAAGAGATTTTAAAAGTGTAATAAAAATATTTTCAAGTTTACTAACTCATTTGTTCATCTGGCGTTCGTTAAGTAACCTAATATAATGATCATGCTTCGTTGAATTCTCACGATTCGTTACCAATGATCCAGATTCGTTCATGCACCGGCATATATTTTTTGTCTATGATAATTTAACACAATTCCAATTCGAATAATGGACCAAATTACAAAATCGTTTTTTTCTTTGTCTTTTTGATTATATAATTAAATAAATAAATCCATAAATATTTTCACTTATTTGATATGATTTCAACCATCATTAATTTGATCATGTCAATTTTCATTAAGTGTTAATGTAAAATTCACGTACAGCTATAAATTTATTCACCGTTGATATTATGTAGAACAGTGGCTACCAACACGGTGTAGGGGAAGGAAGGGTATAAATTGCGCCCAACAGAGAATTTCTTTATATGTACGATACTGTCAAAAATCGATAATAGGTAGGTATCCAATACCTATAATCAATAGATTATCTATATTTGGGATGTCTATTAACACCTACAAAACTGATAAACAATTCCACTGCATTGCACTGGTATTATTATTTTTGATAGAGCGAGTACCTAATTCTCATGTAAACGTCTATTTGCCGAGCGATTTGAGGAGTATCTCAAAATTTTGTTGGGTAACCTCATAGTCTTTGGAGAATATTTTAGCAAAATTCGAACTTCGTACAATGGTAAAAAACAAAAAATATCAATATTACGAGTCTTGGAGCTATATTTCTAATTATATTATATTTCTAATTAATTAAACATGAAAAATAAGAAGCGGAAAGCCGGCCCTGTCCTTCGACGCCCACCGGACGATCGCCGAATAGGCCAGTCCACCACTGAATGAAAAAAATCAATGTAGATACTTTAATGTAGAATTGTTAGACTCATTTTCACATTTATGTCTACGCTATTTGAAAGAGTAAATTATTATAAATTATCTAATACAATCACCCAATTCATTATTTTCTAGTTCTTAATCGTATGCCGCAATCATCGACTTTAATATTAGTTTCGACGATTTCAATCAATTTTTTTTGAGCTTTTTTGGTAGTCCACTATATTAAAATAATTGTAATCAGATTGCTCAATGATTACGAACTACTTTTTATCTTTTAAAAATTAGTAAATCGACCGATTTTGACACCTTTTTTTATTTCCACAAGGTAAGTGTAAAATAACGTATAATTGCAACTATTTACAAAAATTTCAAAAAAAAAACTAAAACAAGCAACTTTTATTTTCTTTTTATTTAATTGTAACAAAGCCAAAACCGCCCTATCGGTAATTGTAGCGACATTATAATATCATCTACATTTTCTCAAACGACACCCCTGGAAAGCGTTTTTTTTTTCAAACCATGAGAAATCGTACGACAAAAAATTCTTAAGATTTTCATTCGTCACAATATCCCTCAATCAGAACAATATGCTGTTATTTCAAATTATCACAATAGCTTTGATTAAACATAACAAGCATCGATTTAGTCGCATTTTTTGGTAAATTTGAATATTAAAAACATAAAATTATAGTCTTTTTTTTATAATAAATGCATTCTGATTTTAATTAAAGATTTTGCAAGGACTAATTTGTGCATTCCTTTTGATTCATCCTGTATATTCTATGTTTCTCAGTTGAATTATTCATTAATAATTATGTCAAAAATTTGACTAATGCCTGTTTGTGTCAGTAATAAATCAATGATTGTTATGCTTATTGATCTTATTGTTAGTCAGAGGTGTAGTGATTACGTTGCGCTATGCTCATGAATGGATTTAGAACTGAAAGAAAATCTTGCAAGCTTAAGAATTTTTTACAAAAATTTTCTTATATTTTTTTTACATATATCAACATAGAAAAAAATAATCTATCAATAAATCTCATTTGAATTAATTATCGATAAAATTATATTGTCGCCACAATCAGAAATACAAGTAGAAATTACTCAGTGTCTCAGAGTTTTTCTGTATTTTCATAATATAAAAACTCATAAATATTGCACGTTACTTTAAACTCACCTGTATGAGAAAACTGACCTAAATCTACAGTGAGGCCATCTTTCTGAATTTGAATAATCGAAAATCTAAGGCTGGAGCCACACCAAATTAGTCAATCTGCCAAAAACTTTTGTTCTGACTGTCTGCCTGATGAGGTGTGGGTTTTTCTTTAGTCAAGCTTAGTCGAACAAAATTTCGTATGGGTTACATATAAACCGATTAGACAAATTTCTATCACCAATTAAATATACACGACTAAATGAAACAAGATGATATGGAACAACACCAGGCACGTTTTGTACTGTTTTTTGTCTGTTTGACTTGTCTAGATTGGTGTGTGTTATCCCATTGTACTCCCTATATACTTGTCTAAGTGTTGCGACTGAATGTCTTTGTTTTGACTACGTCGCTTCCGGTCTGGGTTAGTTAATTGTTTCTTGTGTAAATTGGCGCACTAAACACTCAAATATATGACTAAACTGGTAAGGGCTATTCAGTTCAGTTACCTCAGTTCAATATTTAATTTTGTTACATCTTGTCTGACTGACTAATTTGGTGCGGCCTCAGCCTAAAAATCACCTAAAAAATTTTAATCCATTAAGTAGCAAAGTTGTCGTCTTTTTAAAATAATATCCTTACGATACACAATAAAAATTATAATTAGGTACATAATTTTGGAGGAGCATTCGTGAGTCCGGTTCCAAGATGAACTTTATTATCGACTCCTCTACGTTGATTTGAAATATCGTAGAAAAAATTAGTATATTTTCCCATAACCCTGTAAATATCAACAATTATAACCTGTAATAAAGGTAATTTTTAACAAATCTTACCTTAGTGATTGGAATAGTTTCTAAGTCACTGAATAACAAAAAGATAACAAGATGTCGATTGGTTTTTATTTATAAATGATGGAATATAATGTAAGACATATATAAAATTACAATAGTTTAATTCCATTGATATTTGAATTTATTAAATTAAATTGTTTCGTGTTGCTAGTACATAGTGCCCTAAGTTTAATTTATCTACGAATAACGATCTAAATGTAAGTGCAGATATTTAAATTTTAAAAAAATATTTAAGACACACTTATATGTATGTATGTCGTAACATCCAATCTAATATTTACTAAAGTTGTACTTTCTGATGCACCAAAATCATTAATACTAAAAATTTCTTACGATTTTTTTCAAAACAGCTACACACTTATTTATAAGCGTAAAAGACTAAGTGCTGTCTTTTATTTGTTGAAAAATAATTATTATTTACTAAATTTTAAAATGTGGTGTTATTTATTTGAAAGAAAGACATGCAATGATAATATTCTGTTATCTGTTATACCTATATGATAAATGTAGATAATAGTGAGGATTTGTTAATCTTGGTGCCGTCAAAGTACAGTTAATTGAATTTTTTGTATTTATTTCTAATTTAATGTCCTTGAAAGAAATGCAATGATCAATAATAATCCTGGTAACACAACGAAATTCGAGCTTCCTATAAAAAGAAAAAAATATACAATAAAAAAATAGTTCCGACAGCTTGCTTAATAAATGTACGTGTACAATGTTATTGTTTTTGTTTCTATTCACAAGCAATTGTTGAATTTGAAAGAAATATTCTATGCGAGAGACTGAATTCATTACCATTTCAATATACAAAAGTATACATATTTTTATTATAAAAATAAATAAATAGATAAATAGACAATGATAATTTAAATTGTTGTATATTTTCGCAGTAGTTGATTCAATTGTTTTTCGGATTAACGCCCAAAATTTTTTATTTTTGAAGATTACATGCAATTAAGTTCGACTCTTGAAGGTAAAAAATATTATAAATTATACGATCGATATTCCTTGTATATGTGAATATACATATGCCGGTATATTTTCCATATATACACAAAACTGCTGATTTAGAATATCAATTTTATTTAGAGAAAGTTTGTCAAATAAGAAAAATTTATGGGATGTTGTTAACTTAACAATATAACAATATTTCTCGGATATAATTTGAAATGAAATCAACTCGATTTTTAAGTGTGAAATTTTTCCCATTCTCAAATTTATTATTCAATTTACATTAAAAATACGTTATAAACTTACCACCGCACATTCCACCAGGCACCTCATAAAGTCCTTCTTGACATGTACAAACTTTATCAATACCCTCGGCTGTTTTGTTTTTGTCTTTTGGTGGTAGGCATTCAGCACCAGTTACACATTCCTCATCCGTTGTACATAAATGTTTTGGTCCTGTTAAAATAATAAAAAGAAAATTATCTGTATGCAATTACAGATCAATAATAATAATATATGTATAGTTCTTGTTTCATCCTTTTTTCTCGATACTATAGTTCAATGAACGGCACTAATGTTTAATTCATGCCCGAAATTGTAAAACGAGGTGTGAATACAAATTTGACAGACTGTTATTAAGGGCTGTCTTGAAGGTCGGCTGAAATGTCCTTCTAAAAATACCAAAAAAAGAGAAGAATAAAAGAAAAGAAACGTACATCTATAAACATACAAGTGTGTGATAATTTGTGTTTGAATTTCATGAAAAAAGCCGTCAGAATGACCTAATTAAAAAGAAAAGTCGATAGTCCTTTAAATTTGTTATTTATATTAGAATTTATAATCAAAATTTTTCAGGAAATTACCTTTGTGGGTGGCCTTACAAATACCATTGACGGGATGCGCGTTATCGCCACATAAACAATAACCCTTCAAACAAGTTGTTCCTTTGATAAGATTACAGTTAGCTTGAGTATTGCACGGTTTCCCTTGTACTGAAACATAAATTTTCCAACAAAATCAATGAGTAAACGAAAAATCATCACCGTTCATCATAATCAAATTTGTATATAAAATGAAGTTGTTGAAGTAATGCAGATCCAAGTTAATATCACTCGTACATAACTTTAACATCTTCAAAATAATACAAAAAGAAAGAAATTAAAATCAATTCGTACCATTGTTTTGTGGTGGATTTGAATTTGTATTTGTCGATTTACCAAAAGTGGTGAGGCCGTGAGCGTGATTAAAACCAACCAAAATTAAAAGTAACGGAATTGAAACTGTCACATAGAAAGCATTCATTTTGCACTTGTTTACCAAATGTTTTGTTGTTAACGAGATAATTAAAATTTTTATAACTTATACGACGAGGTGCTATAATCACAGCCGTAGTCAAAATGCGTTATGTTGCAGAGTTTTCTTTTGCTTAAATTATGTACGCTTGCGCTAAATATCTTTGATATTAAGTCAGGCACGTGTAAAAATACAGAATTAGCGTCTTTGTTGTATAGAAGGATTTGAAAACGATAAGACGGCGGCCCTACGGCGCCTGAAACGCTTACAAGACACGCGATCTATTGCGTCACACTAGCAAATAGTCCTTCAACAATTTACATCACCATCTGGGCCATTACTGGTCAGTCATTCATTACATCATAATAAAGTTCAACATTTAGTAATCGATTTTTGGCTTTTATCAAAATTTAATCACATCAATTTCCAGTAGCCTTCTTTTACTTTTAAATAGGGAGAAACAAGAATAGAAATACAAAACAATCGAATAAAATGTTTTTGATTAAATCGAATATGTGACGTTTAATTGAACAAAATATGGAAATTTGCGATTTTTTTCTCCATTTTACATTGGGGAAATGATAAAAACTATAATTAATTCGCACGCAATCCTGCGGTTTTCTAATTAAATATCGTATAAACCGTAATCGATTTGCCTCATTGTTTATTTATTAGTTAATGCATATTGGACGCTGACCTTTTCTTATACCTACATAATATAACTAATTAAAGCTAATTGTATTAAAAGGATCACATTATCAATTTCAATTACTTCTCTCGGAATATTTTCGGAGTAAGTAAACTTTCAGGCTACGTACACAAAATTTGCTAATGTCCATAGTTTACGATGAAAATTACACACTTTATTGTGTTGTTTTTTTGGTTGAAGGGGGAGGGGTGATAAAATCGTAGAATTGTCGCCAAATCTAATTATTCATATTGTCAATTAACAAAAATTATATCAATTTTGACAATTTCCTGATAATTTCGACTGCAATCATATAAGTTTTATATAAACTATCGATTTTATCATTTAAAATAAACAGGTGTTAATAGAGTAATAGCGTGTGAATTGTGCAATTATTGTTGTTGGAAATTATTGTGTTGCCTTTAGTGGTGAGTTTGCGACTTGATCTATAGAGAATATATCTGCTATAACAGTCAATTTCCATAATAAATTGCTATTTTACAATTAACGAAGATTGATATTCAAAGAAACCATGTTCACTATTGTCTGATAATATATAACCTTGATATTTATTATCAAAAACAAAGAAAAAAAACTGTTTTGAATACATCGATAAAAAGATTGGGAAACTATACACTATACAGTGGGGTAAGTAAGACGGCTAATTTATTGCGTAGCATGCGGACTACGGTATTTTTAGATTTCCTTTAGATAGGTAAAGAGCAAAATCATTGAACACGCATGCAAAATAAGAAACACGAAAGGACAGTATTCCCGACCACATAGGTATGCCTTTAGATATTTTAATATATTTCAACACGAAAATTGAAAAAAATTAACAACACTCAAACTCGAATAAATCCAGAATTGGGCAGTTTCCGTTAGCCCCCCCGCAAGAGGGGCCCGCTGATGCAAGGGACCCAATGAAACAAAGGTAAAACAGGTACTTTGTATTAATTTTCCGAAAATTGTACCACGAACTTTTTTTCAGCAGCACTTGGTTCAGGCTACAACGAATTTACAACTTTGACCATTAAAGAAGGCCCGGTTGACGGGGCAAAATTTATAGTGATGCCACTGTTTTATTATGGAACGAACCAACAAAATATCATAAAATGATTCGATAAGACGGCATTGGAAGATGACTTGGTTGTGTTAGGTCAACAAAAACAAAATAATCAATTCATAAAATATATATTTATTGTTAATTACAAATTATATCACATTCACGGTATCAGTCTGTTATCAAAATATAACAAATCAAACTTGAGTGTATTTTGCATTAATTACAAAATTTGGATAGTTCTGATTATAGGTCTGCTAGCTGCATATTACCTATAAATATGCAACTATATTTTCTTTTTCTTTGTTTAATAATTAAAATTGTGGAGAGTAGAAAAAGACCGAGTTCATACCTAATACCCACTGTTTTCTAGTAGTTTTGTACTTTTTATTTGAAAATCATGAAAATTAAACTTGATACATGAAATTTTCAACACAAATTACGGAAGTCTGCAAAATAAATAAATTACTGTAATCTGGACTCTTGGAATTATAAAGCAAATATAAATTTACTGGTAATCCGCTAAGATTTTGCAAATTTAAAATAGTTTTCTTCTTTTGTTATGGATCGTTGTAAATTTATAATATTTAAGTAGTTTTAAATCCGATGCAACTTTTTGTTTGAAAAATTACATACGCATACATTTAGGTTTCGTTAGTAAAAAATGACATAAATAACATATATTAATATTGTACTTATTATAACGTGCCTGCCCTTCAATGTGAAAACTTGGTGAATATTAAAATATTGTTTTTTTATCCCTTAAACCAATAATCGTTTAAATGTAACGTTCTCGAATACAAGTCTTGTTTGATATTTGTACTTGTAATGTTCGTATTCAACCAACATCTGCCCAGTTAGATAAATTCAAAATCAGCATGCAATGTTTTCGTTATCTAAATCATTCATCAAGTTGAGATTTAGGTCAAGTAATTTTCTAGACAAATACTTTTACCTATATACAAAAACGATCACGATAAGTGGAATAATTAAGAAATTTTCTTAAAAGAAACTAATAAATACATGTACAAAAGGTTAGAATTTACATAAGTGCTGGTGGTGTAAAGGACGGTGGATGTATTAGAACGGAAGTAGGCGTCCCGGCGGCTGTCGTTGTTGTTGTTGGTAGACTTGATGTAGATCTTCTTGAGAACCAACGCGGTATTATTTTACCTTTTTCTAAATAACGTTGTAATACGTAAACGTACGGATCCAATGAAAAATACGTACACATCAATACATTAGCAATCATTGAGAATATTTTACAAAATTTGGAATGTGAACAAAAATGCGACATCGGTATCGATATCTGAAAAATAATTACAAAAAGAAAACACATAAAAATTATTAGAGGGAATGTGTAAATAAAAAATTGATAGATATAATTATACCATTTGCGGCATCCAACAAACAATAAAAATAACACAAATGATCGCCATCAATTTAGCAAAAGCAACTTCTTCTGGTGTTTGATATTTAACAGTACAACCGACAACACGATTATTGTTAATAATTGAACGGCTAACACGACGGATTAGAGCGCGGTTTTGCGATGGTATCCTCGACAATTCCCATATCACTGTTAAATTACATATTGCAATGCAAATACACAAACCGGTACCTAAAAACAATCAAAATATTGGGAAACTGAGAGAAAACGATAAAAAAGTATTAAACGAGATTATTTGATAATAAATACATAATAAGTAATAAATTTTCTTATTTAAAATGTTATGGAATATACGGTCACGGTCAAGGCTATTACCAACTTTGTCGATACCATTTTATTTAATTTTTCGATAGAAAATTTCCTCTATTGTTCTAATAGAAACATTAAATAGACCTTTGATAAGTTGTAATAATATTATTTAAACATTATTATCAAAAATCGGTTAAATACAATTATGCTTTAATAAACATTTGTAACAATTATTATATTCCATAATAAACTTACCAAATACTAAAAATGTATAAGCATAAACATAATCCAAGGGCTCTTTAGCATCTTTATATCTTCGACAACGTACATTGCCATTTTCATCAACATTATAATAAATACCGAAACCAATAAGGGGGAAATATGTTAAAATCGCACCCCCACACCAAAAACAAATAATAAAACGTTTCAACGACCTATATGTAACAATCTGAAAGAAAATACAATGAGTAAGACATAAAAATTGCCAATTGCTCTTCTAAAGTAAAATTATATTTAATTTGGATATAATTCATTTACCTTATCGCGAAAGAATCGTAAGCATGTTAAAATAAAGGAAACATTTCTTTCTTTTTTTTCCGAATTGAATAAAATGTCAGTTTCTCCGCATACAATAAATAACCACTAATGCAACGTCATTATATTTATTACTGCACCAAAATAGGCATAGGTTTCTTTATTTGTAAAAATTTCATTCTTTTTTTTACATATATTGTATGTAAGATGAAAATGGCCAACCACCGGATAATTAACCGTAGTTTCATCGCTGATTTAATAAAACAAAAATTTACCTACCTTGTTAATTAATTATAAATTGTAATAATTTCCTAACAATTAATGTTTAAACATTTCCTAAAGAATTTTCGTATATGACAAGATTTCTTAATTGAGCTCCTATTAAGTGTTTTATCAAATAGAACAATCGAAATTTTCTATTACATTTGTTTAAAATAATTACAAATTGAACAGTTCAATGGCATAAAAAATATTTACTTGATTATGTCTAATTATTAAACATTTAAATGTCATTATATAGAAATTTTTGGAAAATAATTGATTTCTAAGAGCCTATTTTATTCTATTTTAATTATCGATTTAATTTCTTTGTTTATTATCATTATTATTATTATTATTATTAATTCCAATGTGTTTTTCTAGTATATTCTTTAACAATAATAAAAACGAAATATAGATCATTTTATGTAATATTTTCGCAAATAATAAGAAATATTATCCAACAACGGTACTCGAGTCGCCTTAAACAGTCATTATTTTGCATACGGTTAACGTAAATGCAATAATAATGTGTAATAATAGTAAATTACTCGAATTTAGAATTCAACTTTAAAAGGATATTAAACTATTGTCACAATTTTTTCTCTTTGTCTTTCTATTTTAAAAAGTGTGCTTGTAATTATTTTTAATCGTTGAAATATTAAAATTTAGGACGAAATAATTTAAAGTTACCTGTTGATAGAGGAAGGGTCTAGTTAGGGCCAACCAACGTTCTAATGCCATAACAAATGCGACACAACCAGAACCAATACCGAATGCCCTTAATAATACAAAATTAACGCATATCCAATACATGGGTATTAATTTGAATTTTAATAACATCAACACTACAAACATTCCAACTTGTGCAACTAAATCATTCGTCGCTAAACATCTTAACATTAATACATGTTTCTTATTTCTTGTACGAGCCGATTTGTATAAAATCCACAATGCTGCCGTATTACCAATAACACCAATTATAATTATTAATACATTTATTAATAAATTTGGGCCTTTTGGTTCACTTGCAACTGTCGGTACGTGTTCTTCCATTTCTTAACAACAATTAAACCATGACTGAAAATTTGATTTATAATCGTACTATTTATTTAAGAATATAGTTTATCAACCTGTGTGCATTATGACAAACTTTACGTTTATGAACAAATACAGTAGAAAAAAGAAAGAAAATAAAAATACACCGACTGTTAGCGAATTTGCACCGTCTTTTTTTTAAAGGAATAATTAATAAATACCGAAACAAGTGATTAAAACAATTAAATAATCTTAAAGTAGCAAGTATACAATTGAATGCGAATTCTTAATAGTGGGTTACTCACTGATGATATGTATAGAATATAAACTATAGATTATTGTTTTTATTTTGGAATTATTTTTAAACGTTCTTTTGCACAAAGAGAATTTCTGAAGATTAAAAACTAAAAAATATTAAATGTTTTTAAATCAAAAGAAACTGGAATAGAACAGCCTTCGATATAAATAAATTATGAAAAGATTTTTATTGATTTGCATTTCGTAAACTGAATCAAAATCACAATTAACACTATTTTAAATTGAGTTGGAGGATTTTTGTAAAAATAACAAGTTGGCAAAGTCGATCGATCCTCAAATATGGATCGGTCTTCTTATCAACTTCATTATTATTATTATTATTATTACTTTAATTTCCTTTATGAAATTCATATTAGTTGAATATTAATCTTTTATAACAAAAACAAACGATGACTAACATTAAATTATTACGATTTTAATAGAAATTAGTAAAAATTAATATAATTTGTTTTTTTAAAATATAAGATATTGCCACTTTTTCTAAGTAAACTAAGAAACTTACCTTTACACCAGATGATAAGTGTAGGTGTTGTTTATCTTGAATGTCTACCAATTAACAATAAACATATTTTTGAGCTTCTTTCGGATGAAAATGATCACGTGATATAATATAATATACCATCCCGCACGCGTAGTAAATATATAAAAAGTTAATACATCCTGTTTCTTATAAGATATAAATTAATTAAATTTAGTATTGATGATTAATAAATAAAATAACATTAAATTAATAAAAAATTGCCCATTAATTTAAATTCAATAAGTGTAGATGAATCATTATTAATATGAACATTTTTCATACATATTAAATACAAGACAATACTAATAACTAATGTGACATATTCCTGAAATTGTCCTACGTGATAATAATCTTCAATTAATATACACCCCATATTACGAACACGAAATTAATTCCTATTTCTCAATATAGACAACACAACATTAACATATTTTTCGTCTAGTATTCGATCAAAACGTTTCTCAATTATTATCTGATCGACAATCATAGATATATAATCAATTCAATCAAGGGGAGAAAAAATAATAAAGCGATTGTAAACATATCGATAGAAATATGAGACGCATCAACCGCTCAATAATATGATTAATTACCGCCTATAATAATCGTTAATAATTATATTTGACATAATAAAAAAGTTGTGACATTATTCAAAGCTTTCTGTACCTACGTATGAAAGCTTCAAGGATAGAGCTTTCGCGAACAACCTTCAAATCTTCAGCTGAAGTGTTAGATAGGCAACTAAATATACAATACACGATTAACAAATAATTAAACTTATACAACTAATTCAAGTAATTGAATATAATATTTGTAATTTTATACTGTTATTTGAATTATTTTAGCATCATGTAATGATCTAATCTTAGTTAAGATAAAAATAGAACGTACAACAATTTATAACGTTCGAGAAACCTGAGAAAATCCTGTTTTCAGATTGGTTTCGCTAAACTTTTTTGTAACTATTTATTAACACTAGACGCTTCTAGATAATTAATTTATTTATTAACTATTTGTTAATTAATTCTTTTTTAATTTAATCATAGAGAAGTTTCTTGTGTGGTTTATTTAAAAATACAGAAATGATACACATGAAATTTTCTTTGTAAACAACTATTAAGTAGTATAATATTTTCAAGGGATATAAGTTAATTTGATAATTGTAAAAGAGTCAGATTTGTTGAAAATGATCTTTAAGAATGTCGGCCTCAATATTGTCCAAAAAAATCAATAGATACAATATTTTTAAGGGGATTCTCTTCATTATCGCCCGATTTTCTTTTCTTGTTATTTTCTGTTAATTTAACTTGCACTCAAATCTTTTAATTATCGAATATAGCTTTTGCCTAATTTATAATTTTTGATGAATTTGCTAAAGTGTAAAAAATGTTCGTTATAATTTGTCGATTTTTAGCAAGTTTTGATTTTTGGCTGTAACAAACGATATAGGTACCTATGTATACCGGGTGGTCCACGTAAAACTATTCGA
>JAZBGW010001242.1:5616-16690 GCA_037464815.1 Mylabris variabilis
AAAAATCAAAAATTCAACATTGCTTTGTACTTAAATGACACAAAAATAAATAAAGAAAATGTCAAATTTTGATTGATGTCTATTGTTTTGTCCCCATATCAAAGATTGCGTGGCTCCATTTTCAACCCACATCAATCGAATTAATATGATTTCGTATATGTAGAGTAACTCGGATTCGATTTTTAACCAACACGCGATTTATTTCACGAACAAAAAAATTAAACAAACCGCTCTTATCTAAGAATAACAAATGTCGAAACGGGATTTTAAGGGTAATTGTAATCGAATTAATGTAAAAATAATTAAACTTTTTTCTGTAAGATTTTCAGTATGTTTTCGATTATTCATACAAGCATCCGATCTGTTTTGGTTCGAAATTGGCAAGAAATACAAGTTTAGTTGCTAAGAATGTGAACAAATCCACAGGTCCTGGTTGTTATAATATTGAAAAAGATGAAATTCGTGGTGGTTTGTTCAATAAAGACGCACGGTTTAAATCGAAAATTTTGGTACGGACACCATCACCGACACGTTATTTTCAAGAACCAATTCCAAATTCTTGTGAAATTCATCGAACTTTTGACAAACAATTAGCAAGAAAAATTATTTATGGTACAAAAACACCAGGGTTTGTATATTAACAAATTTGTTAATTAAACAATTAATTTACTAAAATTAATAAAATTAGACCGGCTACTTACGATGTTCGCCCAAGTTTCGGTAAACGCAAATACCAACCACATGTGGAAATAGTTTGTATACCAATATTAGACGATACTTGTTCCAATTGTAATGAATTATGTAATTATGACTATTGGCATCAAGATCATTCGATATTTTTATGTCACAATTGTTGGTTGGAAAAAAAATACAGTGGACAAAAGGATTATAAAAAATTTAAGGTGAATTATTGCTAAATTAAGGCTGCGGACCATTACTTTTCATGAAAATGGGGAATGTTTGACACACGATTGCGTTATGGAAAGAGTGTTTCAATGTGCAGGAGAAGGGCGATTTTGTTTTGGAAAATTTTGAGGAAATTCTGAATTACAGACAAGTGTATCAGAGCATGTTTTGTTTTTTACAATTTCCCCCACAGCTCAGCCCATGTTGATTATTTTTTAATGAAAATTTAATTGCTTATAAGAAATTTTAAAGGCTTTTCAAATATCCAAGAAATTTTCCGATTGGCTTGTTAGTTTTCCGGAATTTTAATAAAAACGGGCATGCTTATGCAGTACTTTTTTTTCACAGTTTCAAAGATGGACAAGCGGAGGATTGCTTGTTCCAAAGTTTATCCATGTGGGGAAAACCTGACGTTGGTGGAAGGAAAATCCAATTTTTGAAAATTTTGTAAAACTTTGAAAAAACTTATTTGTTCTTTTATCTATTGAAAATAATTGTTCTGTAATAGAGTTGTCCAAAGATAACATTTTTGTCGAAACAACTCGATTTTCCGTTATTTCATGATGTAAAAAGTGTTATCTACATCCTTACGCGTTAATTCACATACACTGATCCCTGTTGTAGTAACCAACCATTCTCAGTTTGTGGTCTCATGGCGAGGTTGTCACATTTCCTTTCAGAATTAGGTTTGCCACCGGTACCGATTTTTGTGAGATCTTCCAAAAAATAATTCAAGCGGAGCGAAAGATAAGCGCCTAAAATTGGGAAAATCCCGAGAAAATCGGTACGGGTGGCAAATCCAGGCCTTCTAAATCTGAAAGTAAATGCGGCAACCTTGCCATGAGACCACAAACTGGGAATGGTTGGTTACTACAGCAGAGATCAGTATATGAATGCAGATTACACATCTTACATCATGAAATAACGAAAATCGTAATTTTCACAGGGAAATCTCACAAAAATATGATCTTTGGGCAAATCTGTTACTAAATTTATTTTTTAATAGATAAAAAAAGCACGGAGCCTTCTCAAAATTTTCAAAAATTGGGCTTCCCTCACATTGATAAGCGTTCGAACCAGCAATCATCCGTTTATCCATCTTTAAAACTGTGCAAAAAGTACTGTATAAGCGTGCCTGTTTTTCTTAAAATTCCGGAAAAATAACAAACCGATCGGAAAATTTCTTGGATATTTGGAAAGCCTCTAAAATTTCTTAAACATAATTAAATTTTCTATTAAAAAACAATCAACATAAGCTGAGCTGCGGGGGAAATTGTAAAAAAACATGCCTCGAGACAATTGTCTGTAATTCAGAATTTTCTCAAATTTTTCCAAAACAAAATCACCCTTCTCCTACACTTTAAAACGCTCTTTCCATAACGCTATCGCACGTTTCTACATTTTAAAAAACAATCGAGAAATCGTGTGTTAAACATTCCCCATTTTCATAAAAAGTAATGGTGTACAGCCTCAACACTAATTTAGATAAATAATTATTTTTTTAGAAAATGCGTAATTGTTCCTTCAAACACCAACACGATGGTACAACTGGTGCAATACAAATATTATCAAGAGAACGAATAATTAAAAAAATCCGCATTGAAAACTATTTAGATCGATACATTCACTGTTAATAATTTATTTGTTTTGATAATTATTATTATCAGTAGTACTACCATCATCACTACAACTGGTTGATGGCCAATTGTATCGTTCGAACATAGTTCGATTAAATGAGTCTGTCGTATAAATATTTGGACGTGAATTTTGTTCTAATTGATTCAACATTTCAGTATTCGAACAACCTGATACATGTCGACTTGAACATTCATTTATATTCAAATTCTCAACTAAATTATCAATTTTCTGTTGTTTATTATCATCATCATCATCAATTAGAGTTTCTTGTAATAGACCGATTTCCTTTAGATGATTACGATTGAAATTCCTGGCTTCCTTCTCAAAATCAACCATATCAAAATCATCTTCAACACACAATGTATTTATATCATGTTCAAATTCATCAATTAATTCATCATTATTATTTGATAATGTATCATTATCATCATCATCATCATCATTCGTTACTTTTGATAATCTTAAACGTAAACGTTGTGTTATCTCATCTAATTCGATAAATTTACGTTTTAATGTACGATTCAATAATTCATTAGAATCATCATCTTTATAATTAATATCTGTTTCAATTTCTATTTTAAGTTCTGATTTATTCTCATTATTCAACGATTCTTGATTTTGTTGTCGGAAACATGAAATATTCTCTAATGGTGTTATATGAATCTAAAATATTTCAAAATTGTTAATTAGAATATTCATAAATACGGGCTCATTCAGCAAAGTATTAGCAACACTTGTATAGATGGATCAAAATAAGTTTGTTCAACCCCAGTAGGTCTTGACTTCAGTAGAAGTGCGATAGAGTGTATTCTCACTCTCTTACTCCATTGGTAATTTATTTTAAAAAAAGCAAATGGACATGATCGGTTAACCGGAGTACTCCGAAAACATTGATTTCATGTGTCTACTTGGACAAACTTAGGTTGATCCATCTATAATTGCTTCATTTATGTAAAGAACATGAAGTAGGACAATGGGGAATCCCCTGGTTAGTATAATTATTTATAATTATTTTATTCTTTACATAAATAAAAGCGTCATAGGTACATTCTTCATAATTTGTTTGTATGTTAAAATTACATTAATTTGTCCATGGCATTTATTTGAAAAATCAACAATGTTATACCATCCTTGTATAGTTGGTAGTCCTGCTAATAGAACTGTTAAATCAACAGCTGCAAAACCAATAATAAAATCCGTTTGTAAATTTGGTGTTAATGTTGTATTTGTTGATTTGCGCCAAACTTTAAAGACTAATCGTTTCTGATCCTGCAAAAGAATAAGAATCATAAATATAAAGCTAAGGATTTTTAAGGCGAACTGGAGTGGGGCTTCGATTCGGTGTCGGAAAAAGTGACAATTTTTAATCATCGACTTCTCGCTTGTTTTCTGAGAATTTAGTGAAAATTTACCGCCCTTCTAAAGCGCAGATGAAAACGTCTGAGCATGTTAAAAAAAATTAAATCACGCCCTTTCTATATTTCTAAAGATAAAAAATCGTACAGCAGCTAGTTTGAAAGCTTATTCATAGGCGAAGGGCAAACGGTTCCCGAAAAATAAAAAAAGTTAAGGGAGAACCTGCCTTATAATAGACCTGCGATTATTACGCTTCTCAAATGTTAGATGGCGCTTGATCCACAACGTCTTTTATATACAGGTGAACCAAAATTCGCGCAACAGCTTAGTGACACGTTGTTGAATAGACGTCAGGGAACATGAGAAAAATGTTTAAAACAATCTATTTTCTTTCATTTCATAGATATTGGACATTATTTAAATGTAAATTTGGCAACATTCAGTTAACCTTAATGATACTAAAGTATCTAATAAAAGAATAAAAATAATTTGCTATGTTGCCACACATTTTTTCAGACAAAATCAGTCTAAAATGATTTCTTAAAAATGGCAAAGTAAATAAACGTTAAGGGGATTCCGGACCTTTATGTCGATTCTGCGAGCGAAAACTGTCAATTTTCAAACAGCCATAATTCGCTTGTTTTTTTAAGATAATGTCGAAAATTTAAGTGCATTGGATAGAGCATTTCAAAGTGCATGCTCTAAAGCTTTCGATTTTGGAAAAATGTGATAAAATTCTGAATGGTAGAGAAAACTTTTGGACCCTATTTTTCTTGTAGATTTTCCTTCATAACCGGCTAAAACTTGGCCAGTATTATCGATTTTCAATATTTTTCAATTGATTTAGATAGCAAATTAAAAGAGCTTTCCAAATATGTAAGAATTTTCCCGATATGTTTGTTAAGTGAAGAAAATTTAAAAAAAAATCTAAAATCGCATCATAGTCAGATATGAGCATTTTTTGACCAACTTAAAATGAGCTACGAGATTCTAATTTTGCTAAAAAGGTCTCTAGCACTCTCTTATAAAACCTTGAAATATTTTTCGAATCATTGACCAGTTAATAAGAGTTTGATACGAATCATCTACTTTTAGAGCAATATACAAATATCTACATGTTTGAGAAAGGAGCTATATTGGATTGTATTCTGTAATTTGGTAACTTCTGTAACTGGGTATTGTTCTAAATTTATCATGCAAAAGAAATGAGTTTTGATTTTAAAAGATTATAAAGAAATACTCACATTTGTTAAATATTCAATTGGTAATTCAACATCACAACGATAATCCCATTTTGGATTTGTACATTTCGGTATAATTGGTGTAATTTTCATATTATTCGATGTAATTTCAAATGTTACATAAGTACTTGGTAATATATCTTCTAATTTATTTGTTTTATTTTTCGATTTTTTCGATTTACATTTTTTACGACTCGGTAAATGTAATGCACCATCAATTAATATTTGACATTTAAATGTTATCTTCTCTAAATCTTTTTTATTATTATCATCATCATCATCATTATTTTTATCATCCAACGATAATGCCTTCTGTAATGTATCTAACAAATCTGAAGTCCGTCGAATTTCTGGTTGTCGTTGTTGTTGTTCTTGTTGTGGTTGTAATGTTTGCGGTTGATTAACAACAACATCATCAGTATTTGTTGAATTCTCAACATGAACGTTTCGTTGTTGTTTTTGTACATTAATCAATTGATTTAATAAACTACCAATATCTTTATGTTCCATAATATCAGATTGTATACCGATTGTTTTAAATGATTTTTTTCGTACAAATTTTGAATTTTTTATTACTGATCCAACAATATCTTCATCAACTTGTATTGATTGATTACGTTGTACATTCTTTACAACATTCTTTTTTAAATTACGTTCATTTAATAGATTATCAATTTGTTCTTTTGTACCTAATGCTAATAAGATTGAAACTTGACCAATATTACTATTATTGAAAGGATTATAAATTGTCACCCAACCATCTGTACTAATTACAGGTAACTGAAAAAATACAAACAATATTAATGAAAGTATATATTATTAAAGAAAGAGCAAAAAAGCAAACTTACATGCTTATCTTTTAAATATTTAACAATAACATTATTTCTAAAACTTAAATAAAATTGGTGTAATGACAGTTTAGCCAAACCAATAAGGCAAACTTTCTGATTGTCAATATTTTCATAGATTTCAATTATTATAAAATTATCACGTAATCTTAATATCAAACGTTCATTATAAATTAAAGGCACTTCCTACAATTTTAATAATTAAAAAAAAAGAAAAGAAAGGATATAGACGGATAAACATATGAAATTTGCCACCAGAGATTTTTGAAAATCTATCTAGCTGATCGATTTCTAATTGAAAAAAAGATTTTTTCTGAAAATTTCAGCTTTTCAACCTCAAGATATAAGTCTCGCATAGTCTTTTAAGGGTAGATAGGGGATGAAATTCTACGACGGAAAGTCCTATAGCATTTTTTCATCAGACGCCCAAGTAGTTAGTAATTGATTAAATTACGTAGCCAATCAGGTGCTCCCTTATTTTGAACGGTTGTCGCGCCAGCTTACTAACTGGTCCGCTTTCCACATCACACTGTCAAGACTCCTTCTTTCTCCATTTTTACCGCTATAGGAAGTACCTGCTTGGCTACATGATTTAATTAATAACTAATTACCTGTGCGTCAGGACTTTTCATCTTAGCAAAATTAGAATCTCGTAGCTCATTTGGAAGTTGGTCAAAAAACGCTCGTTTCTGACGATATTGCGATTTTCAAAAACGAACTAAACACGCAGAACAACTTAAATTGACACGAGAATCCTCTCAACATTGATTTTTTTCGTTTTTTTTTTTCATTTTATTGCAGAACAAGGGGATTTTTTTTAGAATGCAATAGAGAAAGACGAAAAAAATCAATGTTGGTAGGGTCTTCGAGTCAGTCTTAGTCGTTTTGCGTGTTCGACTCGTTTTTAAAAATTGCGACCCTGTCCAAAACGAGCGTTTTTAAGCAACTTCCAAATGAGCTACGAGGTTCTAATTCTGCTAAAATGGTCTCCAGGTACCACCCTACAAATCCCTGAAATATTTTTCGAATTGCTCGCCAAATAATGGGAGTAGCCATAAGAACTTTTCGTTTTAGGTGACTCACCCGGTAGAGTCCAGCCTGAATCATTTTTAAAAGCAAAATTAACAATTTTTTATTTATTTTATTAACATTAAATTATTATTTATTCACAACAAAATAAAAAAAATTATCGCAGTTTTTTGGACTTCTAGACGAAATTTTTTTTTTCAAGTAAACAGTAAATAATATTCGATTTCATTTTTTTACTGTTGCACCAAATGGATCGATTTGAAAATTTTACCACATAAAGTAGAGCAAGAATAGTCTTCTGTGAAAAACTCGTGAGTGACATACGAAAGGGTCATATTTAAATATGGCGACAAAGACTTTTTAACTTATTAATTTTATTTTTTTGAAAAAACGGTTGGTTGAAAACTTGCAAAAAATTACTTTTTAAAGTCTCTTATCGGTAATTTATACTAAAAAAACGTTTGTTAAAAAATATTTAGTAGAATAGTCACAAAAAATAGACATTGGGAAACAGTTTTTTTTTCAATTACGTCGTAAATCTTGGGCTTGAAAAGATGAAATTTTCAAGAAAAATCTTTCTTTCAATTAGAACGCGGCAAACCAGTTTTCGAAAATCTCTGAGGGCAAGTTTCATATGCTTATCCGGCTATGGCTTTTAATCGAATATGGCCAGAAACCTGATGAAAATTATAAGCAGGATTCGAATTTAAACCATACGATCTATATGAAAATTGAAATTCTCCATCAAATTGACAATTTATAGACGAATTATAAACTTGCCGATTAAATTGAGCTTCTAATATATAAATTAAACAAAATAAAATCGGTGTGTTGTCGATTTTTTGTAAATTCTCATCAATTGTTGGAGTTTTTGAGATTTGTTTTCTTGACGATAATTCTGGTGCATCTATTTTAAAATTCTCACCAAAATTTCGATTAATTATATCGAAAAAATCTCCACCAAAATATAAACGTTCACAACCTAATTGTATTGAAACTTTCAATTTTCCAACATTTATCAATCGATTATCATTACTGTTTATAATTAAATCTTGATTACAATTGAAAATTTTGTCATTTTTAAATGTGTTAAAATTGAAGATTGCATGGCCTAAGATATGTGGTTGTTTCTGTCGAAAATTTCGATATGAAATTTTAAATTTTATTTCAATTTCTTCTAAATTTAATTGATTTAAATTAACAATATCATAAATATTTGAATGTTTAAACAAGATAATTTCTGCAAATTATTTTAAAAAATTGATTAATTGTATTGATGATTAAAAAAATCTACCTACTTTGTAGATTTTATAATAATTTTACCTGAACAATATTCAAAGCAGGTAGATTTTGATTAAATCATTTTTACCTTGATTATAAGAACGTCTAGCACACAATCTCTCAATATTAGAAGAATCTAAGCCTGAATCAATTTTCGATTTGGTTCTTCCACTATTCCTAATTAATATTTCAGGTATTCGATATTCAATAAAAAATGTTTGTGTTATATTCGTTAATCTATCAACATATACTTTCTTATTACCAACATCATTTAATTTAATCGAATTTATATTAATTTTTAAACAATCAACATATTTTAAATATTCTAGATTCTCACTACTGTTGCTATTTTTAATAGTTTCTTTAGATGATGAATTATTATTATTACTATTAGGAGTACGATTTGTATAAATTTGATCGGTAATTTGATTTAATTCAATTGCTGATATTGAACGTAATGTATTTAAAACATCAATTTCATCATTTTTATCCATTGGATCACCACGTAAATATATTTTAATTTTCTCTAATTGTTCACGATTAAAATTTATTTCATTTGAATTGATTGAATTCAATAATTTTGGTTGATTTCTTAATATTGTTTCGATCATTGAATTTTTTAAACGTTCACCATGTTCAACAATTTTATCAATTAAATCATCATTACGTACAGATCTTGAATAACAATGATAACACGACATCTTCATCTATTTATTACTATTATTCTTATTTAAATAATTAATTATTTATTCAATTAAATAACGAAATTATTAAAATTTGTATTTTGACAATTGTCAAAATACTGTCAAAAAAGTTGGAAGAAAAGTTTGGCCAACTGTCATACTTTTGACAAACAAAATCCCTAACAATCGACATAAACAAATCAAAATTGTTTAACGATAACATAACCAAACAAACTTATTATAAAATTATTGATTTTATTACTATATGAATCTAATAATTATTAAAAAATTGACTTACAGTTTAAAAAATTATAAAATTCCATATAAAACTTGTAAATAAACTGCACCCTTTATCATGACCATCAGTAAATAACTACAACACTGTTGCCATATCGACATACAATATCAGTGGAATAAACGTTAATAAAACATACAGCGTCGATAATTAATAATTTCATACAATTTGATACACATAAATGCTAAATTTGTTACAATTTGCTCCATTTATACTTTATAATATCGTTGAATGATTAATATTCATTCAACGATAATATGTTGCAAGTTGCAATAATTCGTTGAATTGTCACTATTATTCATAAGCTTGATTTACGATACGCGCTATTTTGCACGAAAAATTAGACAAAAAATAAATTGATTCAATAACTTCTTTGGAAAGTCAGAATAAAGATGAGATTTCTGCAGAAAGCGAAAGAATAAGTAGATTTGGCATTGTTGACAGTCTAGGTAAGCCATAGTTCTTATTTGTTCGTAATATTGGCGATATTGTTTGTATTTGACGTTTAATTGTAACATTGCCACGTTGTTTAATTTTTTTTCTAATCTGACGAATTTGATATTGGAATCACAAAATAATATAAAGTAATAAATAAAGGCTAAAAATTGTAGACTTTTCGCTTAAATATTTGCAAATATAAAATTTTCAATTGTGTATATTATCTAGTTTTCGAACGAAAATGAGACAATATTATAGAATTACATCAAGAAATTGTGGTATACTCGGTCCACGGACATAATTGAACTTTTATTGACAGAAAAGTTACTAGACATGTAAATATATCTGTATATCCCAACCTGACGGCTTTAAAATTCCTAGATTTTAACGGATACAATTTGTGAATTTAGTGTTCTTAGGTTCGTGTCAAGATTCAATTACCTTCCCGAACCGTGTATGGTTTGTCCAGCGATAGATTGCACTTTTTTGACAGCAAAATCTTACTAGATTCCATAAGCCTATGAAGGGAAAAGTAGATTTGACCGCCGAATTTAAATAAATTTTAACCAAGGAGTTGGTTGGGCAGGAATACAATCACGTGACGAGTTTCATGGTTGCCAACTCCAAGTTTGAATTATGTCGCCTAAATTTGGAATAAATTTAATAATTTTTATTTCACTAAGTTGGCGATTAGCTGTCAAAAAAGTGCAATCTCTCGCTGGACAAACTATATACTATTTTGTAGCTTTATATAGAATGGGATTACTAAACGAAGGAATCTAATCCTTATGTTGCCATATTGTGCACATATTTATAAATTAATAAAATTTAAATTATAAAAACAATAACCGAAGAAGGCTATTCAAATTTTAGAGTATTTAGAACAAATTATCAGAATCATTAAACGTAATATAGCAGACAGATGCGGTAATCTTGTTGTCATCTAATTTGAAATAACAGGTCTACCAATTATTGTAATTAAAAAAGTTCTCTAAATCAAATTTAAATTATTATTAATTAATTATTAATTGCATGATTAGATGGTATGTAAATTAAGTTTAGAAAGAATATTTTTAAATATTCCCGCCTAACTTTTTGTTGACAGATACGTCAACAACTGTCAAATGTGGTAAAGTTTATGAACAAAGCTACGACGATACGTTATCAAAGAAATGGCCAACTATCGTTGTACACCCTGTATAAAGCTTATTTTGGAGAGGGCGAAAAAAGTCTGATTTTAGAGGAAAACAGATGAAAGAAGCAAAAAATATAAACGATAATTTTACTTTCCTTCTGGCATATTTGTTTTTTTTTTCGTTTTTTTTTCCGGTCTTTTACACAACACAACAAGATCCGTTC
>JAZBGW010001244.1:0-16684 GCA_037464815.1 Mylabris variabilis
AGTAATATCAAGCAACCGTATCGAAATTATACATAATTAATTTATTGTTAGACTAGATAGGATGCTTCCCCTTCAACTCATTTAACTGACCGTGGACTTTCCCCTCAATGTAGAAATGCGAATCGGTATTACACAAACAAAAAAAGAAGAAGAAGAAGAAATTAAACGAACACTGACCTAAACTATATCAATATTCTTGGAATAAAGTTAATAGAATGGTAAGGTTTTAAATCATTAGATTTAATCGTTAGATAATATATAACTCGTTTGTCTTAATTTGGTTGGCTGGCTCTACAATACAGACCATCAAAACTATCTAAATATAAAGCAAAAGTCTACATCCAGTTAAGTTGGGTATATTGCAATAGACATTGTATATTTTGTTATTAAATGAATTGGAAAACTTGTCTAAAATATTACACAAATACTTATCAGGGTGCATATACATATGTATGTATAAAACAGTCAGGAAATGGGGTACTATATTTATTGGTCATAACATTAATTTAAAGGAAAAAGGTGGAAGTTTCATAGCAGGAGTCTTACATTATCATGAAAATAAAGATTAACTAGTTCTATTCAAGGAGGTTAACTACGGTCAACATGCACTAATGCGTGTATAAATTAAATAAGATACAAATCCATTAAAAAATTTTCTTCAACCATGAAAGACTAAAACTTAAATGAAGCAATTTATTTATACCCATATTGATTTATCCAAGAATATTGGAAACTTATTATTTTACAAGAACCTTTCAATGACAAGCAAAAAAAAAACAATAACTACAATGTTTGTCAAAATAACAGTAATTATGACATGGACTTTCCAATTTGAATAACCACCCCCTATATACATTTTCAATTATTATTATACTATAAAAAAGATTATATACAATCCACTCATTTACATTCAGGGTAGTTCTTTTTACACACTCACTCATACACATACATACACATATACATTTAAAGGTTGAACAGAACAAAGTGCCATTGAACCTATTCAAATAGATTCGAGAACGAGGAAATCGCATGACCATACCATTTCAAAATGTTAAACCATACAAACCTACACGACACAAACGATAAAATTACATCTTTCTTTATTGACATCAGAAATTTTCACCATTGATTAACATCAAAAGTAACAATCATAATGGAAAGAATATGAAAAATGTTGGTGGTAAAGTGAAAAACACGCACAATATCCTTTTAGCATTCGTGTTTTTTTTTTAAAGACTAAACAGAGCTTTAAGAATTATTCAAATTTCTGACTAGATTATGAGGAAAAAATCGAATCAGTTAAGTACACAAAATTCTTCATGCTGAGCGCAGTACATTCCCGTTACCTGTAGTAGCGGTAGTAAAATAGTAGCAGTATATACAATATAATAGTGAGAAGCTCGATGGCCTTGGATCGTAAGTAATTAAGTAACTTTGTGCCTCCGAAGAAATATGAATCTAAGTATAAAAAACCACAATATTTGGATTTGTAGATAGGATTAGAAATAAACATAAAACTGCAGAAAAAGGGACTAAAAAACAGACACACTAAATCGGTGAAACAACTGAACGTATGACCGTTTCACAAGTATTACGTTTTAGTTTTATGTTGTTGTAGGTCGTATGCAATTGTGTACTTCTCCATTTTCATTTTGTATGGATTCCAGAGCATTGTATTTCCTAGCAGGAGAATAAAGTTAGAAGGGTGATCGAACAATTGTACGTCTTTACGCTCCAGTCGAGAGAGCTTGTTTATTTGTTTGTTTGTTTGTTTTACGGGGTCAATTTTAATTCGGTACTTGAGAACAACAATAAAAAACAACGTTATAGAAAGACAAATTGCCTTTATATTCACATCTCTCAAGTCTCCCTTAGACGAAAATCATCTAAAAAAAACCATTCACATTCCTCTTGAGAACAACTATATCGTATCTTCCACAAATATAAACGGTTTTGTTTTACAACGTTTCAAACTGATCATGAAAATTGTATCAGTAGTTTCATTTTTTTTCAGATACAACCATAAATGATGAATATTGTTACAGTAGTTTGACGGATTGTCAGAATTTCATCGAAATATGATAGCGGAAACAAGAGGCCATTAGAACTTTCACTTTCTTATAAAAATAGAGCACAAAGTAGCCAAGACCTGAATTACAGAGACGGCAGAAATAGAACGAGAGGAGATCTCGGTTAACGACACGTTACGTGTCCCGTTCTTTCGTGCATGTTCATCAAGATTGGTAAAAATATCATCACGCTATTTAAAATAATGTAAAATTGCAAAAAGGAAAAACGCCGAAATATAGACGGTATACAAATTATTAGGTATTTTGTCTGATTTTAAATTAAGTGAATGAAAAGAGAGAACAGTATTTAAATTCTCAATTTAGTTTATAATTAACTAGCAGGAAGACTAACGCAATAATACATGAGTCGGAAATGCATAAATAGCATAAAAGTGATAGTCGGGATACCACCCTGGCAATTGTCCAGGGACAAAACGCCAGACAACAGAGAATTCAACGAATTCATCCCATCAAAGTGATTTTACTTAAACGAAAATAATTCTCTGTTATAAAAGTAAATCGATACAAACATGACCTAAGCTATATAGATTTTTTAGAACATTAACTAAAATATGAATAAATAATTCAACATTACCAAGAATACATTAAACTAATGATCATGAATGGAAAATAGGTCAAATCAATTGCATAAAATTATTAAAATATAAAGAAAACTTACCGACTATACTAAATAACGAAGACACTAATACTAAAACTAAAAAGGCCCAAGGTGGCGGATACTTTCGTTGATGTCGATAAAGTTGTCGTCTTCGACCTGTAACAAAAATAATGTACAGATTTTTTTATCAATAAAAAAAAATGTATACAAGCATAAGCAAATTTGGTTGGCGACAAAAATAACTAGAGAAATTTTATTTTTAAATTCACTAGTAGTTCTATTCAGCTGTAAAAAATACGGTTGATTTATTTACAAAAAAAAATTGTTAATAGTAAACTAACAAGGAGCAAAACAGCAAAAAACGAGAACAAATGTGCATTTTTTGCTGTTGACACATATGCTCTACTATTAATGATATCTTTATTAATACGATCTTTTTTTATGAACTAGAATCTTTTAGGGAGTGCTTCTCTGAGCTCTCTCCTACAACTATTGATAGAAGTAAATTGTATCGAATTTGAATATTTTCAATAGAAGCAAACTATCAGTTTGATATAAGATTTTTTTCTCTCTATTGAGGGTTCAACGAACCCTCCACTAACATGTTCTATATAATGAACAAGAAGGGGGCTATATTTTCTCAACATTCAACCCTCTAACGATTTTGTTTTCCTCAAAAATATTCAATGTTATTCCTTCTACTCTTCATCTCACTATAAATTTCCTGTTATATTTTTCTTTACTTTGCCTTTTCTCCTCGTATTGTATAGAATAATAAAAACAATTTATCTTAAATGCAAATTTCTTGTCCAAACAATGAAACAAACAAATGAATTTTTCCTGCTGCCCAAACCAATTAGATTGTAAAAGCGAAAATGTTTCTTATTCTATTATCAATATATCTTTTAACAGAACAATGAAAGTGAATTATTGGAATTTAGTTGAGAACTTTTACTCGACAAATAGAGCAAAAAACCTCTTCTTTTAATTATTAGTAATGACTATCTTTCATTTTAACAATGTCACTCAAGTTAAGGGTAATTTCTTGTTGTTATTAAAGCAAAAATGCATTCGGACTGATAGACAGATACACAGTTAACAATAGTTATTGCTAATAGTCAGATCATATGCTTTAAAATAAAATGGGATTGTAAGTTATGCGAAAGTGTAGGCGCATATTTGAATATAAACGGCACTGGACTATTTGGTCACGCGGGTTGAACATCTCACCAACAAATCTTAATTGTTTTCTGACAATAAATTTAAGTGTTTAGTTCTAGTCAGGCAACATGAACAATATGTTATTTTTAAAGTTTTTTTCCCTACTATTATAACATACAATTTAAATGAAAGCAAAAAACAGACAGTAATAAAATCAATATCTTTTACTAAATTTAATAAGAAAAAGCTGCGGAAGTGGTTCTCTACTTTTATCTTATACATCCTAATAAATCTTTTGAGAAAGAGACGTCCCAAATTGGATTGATCGCTTAATAAAATGGGACACAACAATTCTTTCATAAATCTTCTCAACAACTACAAGAAGGAAAAAAAATGAGGAAAGTTATTCATATAAAAACTAGAAAACATTAATTTTTCGATGACATAGCAATTAGTCTGCAGCAGACGGCTTATCTTATGTTAAACCGTTAATTAAACATTCACACCAGTTCAAAGATGCGTCAGTTATATAGGATAAGATAAGGATTCTCATCGAAAGCAACAATTGTTATTTTCCATACAAACGTATGAAAAATGAAATTATCATTAAAGGAAAACTCCAAAGAAATTTCACAATGATTTCTAATTATATGTAAGTATGTGAAAAAATAATTTTGATGATATTTATTTGGTAATATTTCATAAAAATTAATGGAAAATACACTAGATTTCCTACTAACTTTACAACATTGAAACAAATTGATTCAGTTGAAGTAGCAATAAATTAGATTTAAATTGAAATAATGTCACTTGTCAACATACAGAAATAAGAAATATAGACATACCACGATTGATAAAGTTTCTTGACTATATCTAGGGATGTATAACTGTTACGAAGACGACTGGCGTCTCTTAAAAAAAGAAAATCGGGCGCCTTTAGGAACTCCCAAATCCACATAAAGAAAAGTTTACAGAATACAGTCAAGTTGTATCAATGACTATATTATCTGATGTGATTTATACGAACTATCTAGGGTGATTAAAATTCAGATATACGGTCAGGGTTCTTGAAATATTGCTTATAATTTTCCTTAAAAAAAAACACCCTTGAAGGCGTACTAATATTTTATCCCTTTAATACTTTAAGCCAATGTAATTAGATTCAATTACAGTTCTCTAATAGGGTGCCTGATTATGCAATTTTGTTATAATTTAATCACTTTCCCATTTCAGTTCCTCGTGCATAAACCGGAGCCTTAATTATTATGCACTATACTTTTAGACATGTGTAATTTAACGACTGATAGAGTGTAGACTAAATTATAACAGATATTTCAGAAATTAGATTACTGAAATTTTAATGACATCAATAAGCATTAACCATTAAGAATACGGGAATAAATTATAATGTCTTGACTTATGATTATGTGTGGAAGCTTCTTCGGACTAGAATTACTATGAATAAATCAATTAATTCAATAGATGTCTTATAGTTGTTAATCGTTTTAAAATTTTATCGTAAGCAATTCAAATTACAACAAATTAATATTAGAGGATTTATCAAGCAATTTTATATTTTATAAAATACAATTTAATAAAAAGAAAATGTTAGAATTACTGAAATTAAAAAAGAAGAAAACGACATGTCGGAACATTTATGTCCTCCATTTACTTAATTAAGTTATCTGATAAACTATAAAAGTGATCGTGTATATTCCTTGTGGACATTTCATAATCTACTTCAAGTCCTCTAAAGAGTACTTTTCGAATCTCTCATGTGCTTATCTCAATTGAATGTTGCACGCGAATGTTTTAATAAAATATATGCATATAAAAATAAATACAAATTAGACGATGTTAAAAAATCTTGGTCTTTTTTTTTATTCCGTGTATTGTTTTTAATTTGTGTCATTATTTAAATTTACAATTTCAACAACAACTGATAAGATTGTATACCTAAATTGATTTTGATGTTAACAAGCCGACTGATTATATTAAGGAATTATTGTAAATGTTATGTATACAATGAATATAAAACATTGAAAACATTGCGGTAGGAATAAAGTGAAAATAATAGAGAATTGTGTAACTTTTTTCCAAAAAAAAAAGAATATTCACACGTTCAATTACAATGACACTTCTTATCGTTAAAATATTTTAGAAATATGTGTGTGTGATGAATTCAACAATTAACTTGTAATGCGACGTAGCATAAAAGGCACAGGAAGACAAACCAACGGTTCGTCGTCTCTTGTTAAGTTTTTTTTCCTTCGGTTTGTACAAAAACAACTACGAAAAAATAATTATTATTTAACACGTAAACTAATATTGTAGTAGATCATCATATAAGCGTACAAACAACACTCAATTATTACTAATTGGGCTCGAATTCGTCTAGGGTTACCTCAACAATAAGTTAGGTAAATTTATTTATAAATTACAACAGACATGGAAATCAAAAAAATAAAATGAAATATCTAAACGATAATCGAAACTGAATAATAGAAAATCATATGGAAATTGTTTCATTGTGCCAATGTCAGGTCAGATATTCTTAATTTAAAATAACAGTATTGAATCCATATGAAACCTTGGAAAGTTTCCAAAAAAGCAAAATAGATATAAAATTTCTCTATTCACAATAATAATTCAATTCTCACCTGTTGATTGTCAAATACTTTAAAGAAACAAAAAAAAACTACATATATGTAGGTACAGCAAACAGGAAATTGAATGAATCACAAAACTCTATTGTTAAAATTATTAGCGAATTGATCAATTTTTCTACAAATTTTCTAGAATTTATTTTGCAAAATCAAGGACCTTTATAAAGTTTTACAAATTGTGCTCTAATTATCAACATCAGATCATTGACATTGAGTACTGTTGTATCTCATCAAACTATAGTGTAATGTTCTCCTTTACGTCGTCCTTACTATAACTCAACAACTCTCCAACACGGCTACAGTTATATTGAAGACCACCCACTACCGTATAACGCATAAAGAGGTACCTCCTCTCTCACAGCCCCTATGTTGATATTGTTGTTGTTCTTGTTCTCGTTTCTTTAATCGTCATCAAAGTCTCTATTGCCCAGACACACTGAACTCGATTCAACACCGGCATTTCAACATATTCACCTTCTAACTATTCTGATTAAGTTGTAACTTTCAACGATATGGGACGAAAATGAAAATAAGGCAAATTAATAGAAATGTTATCAAAATTTTACAATTCCTAATTAATTGATTAATTATATGGTGGTTCTAAATTTTAACAGTAAATGGGACGAAACAAAAAAAAACAAAATTTTTGTTGATTTTTAATCGAGCTTACAAAATATTTGAGATGTTTTTAGTGTAACTCACAATAAAATAAAATTTTATAAAAATCTGTATAAATTAATAAACGCTAAAAGAATTTAATTAACAGGTTGCTTACGGTCATTAATTAGAATGAACAATAATAGAACACGACTTATAATACTTCTTCAAGGTAATAATATTTTGATTATTTATAGTTTTATGTCGATGATATAACAGTTTGATATTAGATATTATTATTATTGTTGGTGATCAAGAAGAACCAATTTGAAAATGGAAAATTATTAAAAGATTTTATTTTAAGAAATGTCGTCACGAAATAGACAAATTAAACAACATAATATAGGCACGTTTCATTTAACACATGTTGACATTGACATTAAATTATTTTACCTACAACCTACATGTACTTTAATATTAAGTGAATATAAAAGTGAAGAAAAAAACGTCTACTACTGATAGTTTTATCAAGTAAGACAAACTAAACGTAGAGGAAATTTATAAAAAACCAGGTCCAAATCGTCATTTTTTTCTTCTACTAAACACTAGTCTATATATAGTTTGTAAGGAAAAAACACTAGTAGAAGATTAATGAACTATTAGTTATCACATAACAGGCTAGAGATAACGAAAATACCTATACGTGTTGAGTGACAATTTTTTCACTAAAGATTTTTCGAAATGAATAAAATCTCATTAAATTAATTTAAAATAATGTAGGTGAAAGATGTAGGTTTTAGCAATCAATAATTTGTGCATTATGACTTGATAACAAATACAGTAGGACTTGTATTATACTTGCAGATACAGTCAATATGGAATGAAATTCATGAGAGAGTAGGCAATGGTTTTTTAAATGTTATATAATGATCACCTCGTATAATTAAAACATTTACAAACACAAGTGTTGAGGTTGGTCGAAAAACAATAGACTCTGAAAATTAAATAAACAACAATTAAGAAACTAACATGATATGGATGATAATAACTTAATTTCCAATAATCAAAACGAAAACAATAAGGTTTGAATTATTATCGAATTGTATACAAATTTTGCCCAAGTAATGTGAGAATAGAAAACAAGAAATACTACTGGGAATACACTTTTGTCAACAGATAGAAGGTGTATTTGAATACGTGTAATAAGAGGAAATCGATTGACAATCTAGCCGTTAGATAGATATAGATTTTTAACCTTCCTAAATTAACTATTTCATTATAACATTTATAGCAATATCAAAATAGTCGATAAAATCGAATAATTTAACGATATTTCAGCGCATCTTATAAGGGAATTAACAAGTTTATTTCATCTAAATATTTCATGTTCTAAAAATAAAAAATGATTAAGTCCCAAGACACAATATATATAGTTCTCGCTTTTTTCTCCAAAATTTTTCCATCATTTAGTCTAAAAAACGTACACACATTATAATAGCCACAATAACAAGAATAAGACTTAATGATATTAAGATTAACTTGGATAATTCGCAAATTAACAGCTTCCACAATGAATGATATAATAAAACAACAAATTTTTAAGATAATTTACTGAAAATAACGTGATATATAAGTGAATACCGCCACATGTAATGTACGTGTGTATTTGTATATAAATATGTGTGTGTGTGGATAATTTAGAAAGGAAATGTCCAATTGGGGGGACGAGCAGTGTAGGCGGCGCCGCTCACGCGTGCCATAGAATGGAATCCGCGTCAGATCAAACCTGGTGTGTAAAGCTTCCGTGAATGAAGATCATTGATGGCATACCAAAACAAAACAAAACCGAAAATAAACAGAGAGGACTTAATCATATTGATTTCATTATTATAGTGATGAATTAACATTTATCACCTACTACTATTATCGTCTCCCTTGTCTCTTTTAATGAGTTTTTTTTCTTATATAGGTCTATCAATTCTAACAATGGGAAAATTGATTTGCAAATCAAAAAAGTGATAGTAAACAGGTTACTGACCTGAAAATCTTGCTAGGAAACGGTGGAAGCCGGTGGCAAGTGCTTGCGCCAGGCACTGAAGTACGAGAGGCAAGGGGTTCGCTGCCGCCGCCGCCGCCTCGGCAGGATGACCCCATGCCGGCCACATCACGTGCACCACTGAAACAAAATATTAAATTTTAAACATAAATATCTAAAAAAAAAAATCTAACAATATTAATATTAAGAAGAGGTACGTAGAAAATTCAAATGACACATAAACATAAATACCTACATACAGAATAATAAATAAGACAATGGTACTTATTTTGCAATTTATTACATTAGAGTCCCGTTTATAACAATTGCAATTTTATTTCTATTGCTGAAAATTGGTCTAATTTAGGTCAAAGTGGAAAAAATTTTAAATAATAGAATACTGTACACTCATTTCTTTAATTATATTACATCGAAGCAACAACAAAAATCTAGAAATAATTAAATCGATTAATTATTACACCATATCAATTATAACTTTGACAGTCGATTCTTTACTTCATACGAAATTCTATGAATATTTAGCTTGCTTTCTAATCTTTTATGCTGATTGTTGGATCGATTTAAGAACCTTTTAATCCGTCTCAAAATGTCGTTTTATGTTTTAAATTATTGAAATGGGTAATAGTAGTGCACACATACATACATACTATTTCTATACACATATACCTATAAATGTATAAGGTATACATAAACATACATATACCAGTCACCTCCAAAGAGCAAACAGAACGGCCGCGCCGCCAGGGAAAAGTCCTCCTTACCGGTCGCTTTCGTCAAGGCTATGGGAACTTTTTCAATTCAATGATAAACAAAGAAAAATCTTAAATATATTTTTGTCATTTATCAATTACGATAATAACGTCCCGTAAAGAATAACTCAAAAAAAAAACATAATTACATTAGTAGTAAATTCTACAAGTATTACATCTTTTATGATGAGTTCAATTACTAGGTTAAATGCTAATGTTATTCACATTTTTAACCTTATGACCAAGTTTGAATTCGTTCTGCATAATAAAACTTTAACGTAAAATATGTAAGTTGTGTACTGTAATTTGTTATTGGAATAAATGTTTAAATCAAAATTTGATAAAACTTTCCATTATGACATTAAAACAATCAACATTTAATCTTAAATGAACTAAAGAAATTAAAAAAAAAATCAATGTCGTTTTTCTATTGTCAATTATCATAGAATAGTGTAACATATACACAGATTCCGGAACATTTTTTTCCCTACCTTTAAATTTCAATTAGCATGTCTATAATGTAATTTTACACAACTTTCAGGCGAAATGACACGAGAATTTTCCATTGTTTTGAAAATAAATTAAAAAGAAAAAAAGCAGGAAAAAAAACAGTTAGATATCTTCCTTATTTTTAAGTCAGGATGACATTAAGTATCCTGCCAAAATTCTTATAATCCTAATACAAAAACCAATGATTTCTTTACTGAAATTAAATTAGTAAGAATTCTGTCATTAATTTTTCTGCTCGACATAACAATTTCTAATATAAATTAATTCACTCAACGGTGTCTTTAATTAAAATGTAAAAATCTAATAAGTATAGTTAATACATATAAATAGTAGTTAATGTATATAAATAATAAGAGATTATCATTAACTAAACTAATTGTTTAAATTTTTGCACCTAGAGATTCAGGAAAAATAACAATTTTTTCTGTAATAATTTCATTTGTTTACTATATTTTGTATTTTGTATCAATAGTAATAATAATAATAATAAAATATTGTAATGTTCCTCGTAATTGTTCAATTTTCAATGTTATTCCATCGTAAACAAATATCAACATGTATAAAAACGATTAGCACACATTACGCAAGTTTTGGGAAATCTATCAAAAATGAGGCGAATACATTCTCTAAATCATAATTATAATAATGAATGACTTGTATAAACTTGTTCGAGAAAAATTCATTTCTATAATAATGATAATAATAATAATAGAATGATCAATTTGAAAATCAATCAATTATTTATTTGTTTATTAATTTTCGGTAGCACTTACATTGTAACAATTTTAATGACATGTAGGTGGTCCAATAAAGCTCAAATTAAATAAAAAAGATTCCATAGCACTTGATTTATTGATGAAGAACATCACACACCGGAAAATATCCGGAATCGTCGTTATTAGGCACACGTTTCTCCTTTAATTTTATTATTTCTTACATTTAAATTAGAAACGAAACGATCTAACCATCATTTGTGTGATAATTTAAAACAATCAAATAGAATTCTTGATTTGCACTTTTTGTAGAGCACTAACACTTCTCCGTGTGTTTAACTCGGAAAAAAAATAATTCAAAAGATTGCCAAAATTGATGTGAGACAAGAATTGGTAAAATACAATTTTCTCTTTAATTTTTTTATATTTACTAATAAGTTTTCGTTGTACGTTCGTATTTAATTAGAAAAAAATAATAATAATCAGTCAAGATAATTAAAAATATAAATAAAAATTAATGATGGGATTTGCGAAAAAAACATTATCGATAAAAGCGACTTGAAGAGGAGAGAAAAAAAAGCAGTAATAGACCGACCGACAAAAGCGGTATGCATGAACTGATGGCTAAGAGAACACCATGCTATGACCGAAAACCGAAGTCGACCGACGTTGAACACGCAACTCAACGACGCCGCCGCCGACTCACCTCGTCGGCCTGCCTGCTAGCCAGCCAGCCAGCCAGCCTGCTATAACAACAGCCGCCTGCTCATCAAGAAAAGAAAGTGCAGTCTGGGGGAGTTGAAAATTCTACCAAACTGTCCAATATAGCAAGCAGATCAGGACGAACGTCAATAGAAAGAAAACAATAAGACTACTTACTCTCCATACTATAATTTGAATCGGTATACAGGGCGTTTTTTTTTAAATATCGTCCATTCTTGGAGTAATTGAAGAGCAATTCGAATAAAATTTCAAGAATTTGTAGCAACGTCCCTAGAGATTATTTTAGCACAAGCAGAACCCCGTAGCTCATTCGGAAGTCGGTCTAAAAATGCTCGTTTCTGACGTTGTCGTGATTTTTAAAAACTAGCAGCACATTTAAAATGACTCGAGAAACCTCGCAACATGGATTTTTTATTCTGGGAAAGATAGAAATGTTTCAGATTTTTTCTAGAATGTAATCGAGAAAAACGAAAAAAATCAATGTTGAGACGATTTTAGAATCCTTTTTAGTCGTTTTACGTATTTAGCTCGTTTTTGAAACGACCGTTTATTGCCCAATTTCTAAACGAGCTACGAGGTTCTAATTTTGCTAAAATGATCTCCAAAACTCTCCTACAAATCTTTCAAATAGTATTCGAATCGATCGTCAATTAATAGAAGTACAATAAGAATCAACCATAGGGTTGAGAATGTCATTCTGATCCGAAGACTTTGGGTTTTGTAATGACTTTCGAATAAGATTATTCAAGCTCATTAAAAATAATATTTTCCAAATTTACGCTTTTTCATCAAGAATAGTTACCGATCCATTCTAAATACGTGTTTCATTTATAGTGCCTAACAATAAGTAGAATTTATCGTTTGATTATTATGGAACAAATAAAAATTTAGTTATTTTTTTCAAAAATATCTTTCTTGTTTACAAAATGGATTTTTCTTTTATACCACGATTTTTAAATAATTTTTCATCTGTAACAATATATTTCATTTTTTAAAATAATATTTCTTCGAGTTAACACATATTGGTAATTCTAATCGAACACATTTAAAAAAGACACTCGGTACGTACCTAAAACATCCAACAATTAAGCTATTAGATCATTTTCAATTTGGATTTAAATTGTAAAGCAGTAAAAATAATTGGCCCAGGACCAGGAATGAGAGAAGATGTTACGAAAGAACCGCTTTATTAATAATCAGAAATAATTTTTCGTTTTCAACAATTATACAAATGGCAATTTGTAGAAATAATTTGATTAACACTAAATTAAATCATTTAACCAATTATCAGAAAATTAATTAATTAAATCGCAATATTCAATTATCAATCGAATGTCAAAAATAAAATAAATAAATAAATAATAAATATTTACATTATAATTTTATTATTGATAAAGTTCAACTACTTTTACCAAGTACAAATAGCGTAAACAATTTAATTGGATTTTATCGCACACTAGATGCCCGTCAATTAACGTAACAGATTTCGCAAGGAAAAGCAAAAGAAATTCCTTCTATTTATAAAAAAATTCTTATTCTATATTTGGATACAAATTAAAAAAACTTACTCATAAATACGGAAATACCTGAAGCTGACATCAACATAGAAATTCGTATATTGTTTTCTTGAAAACTACAGCAGGTACTTAAACTTGTTATTATTCAGTTTTTCAATCAGTAATGAACATTTATTATAAATAGACTACATTAGTCCGATACCGAGAAGAATGACGAGTCAAGTAGGTACCTAGTACCGATTACAATCCAAATGTGAAAATTCCAAAAAAAAAATCGATGATACGTTGTAAATGTATAAAAATCATAAGTTTTAATTAAAAGCGAACGATTCTGTTACCCATTGTCTCGTGTTTTTTGAGTTTAATTCGTATAACGAAAATATGGATTAATTAAATTTCATATTTGAACACTGCGCAAATCCAAAAAAATTAAGTAAATTTCGGCAGGAATTGCAAGATTTTTCAGTGAGACTTGTTGGTAGCGTCGATACGCAACGTTGTGCTTATTTTTCAAAAAAAGCTCTATGGAAATCATTTAAATTATAACTTTATAGATTTGAAATATCACCCATATCCGGAACCGTTTAAATTAAGTGTTAATCGGCAAATTGCGGAGATTGTCTCTATTGCTCATCTAGAAAATTGATTACTACACACACACAAAAAAAAACCTACATCAATGTACCGACCTTGTATTGAATGCAATATGTGTACTTGTAAAACATTTCTAATGATAAAATGATTCATTTATTTAAAGAGGAAAAAACCGAACGTACTATTAGTTCACACACATAAAAAAAATCATTCTAATGTGGCATTAATTTTTATTGTATGCGAAAAATCACTCAGGAATTCTTCCACAATTGATTAAATTTAATGCATTTAAAAAAAAACATAATAGTAAAATAAAATTAGTAATCCGCCACAATTGGGCAACAAATGTAAATAGTTACGTTGAAACTATTAAAGAGTGTTAAGATAAATAGCAATGATTCAGTAAATGGGCGATATCCGTTTAAAAACCGGCGCCCTATGATAATATTCAATTATATAACATGGCGTCATCATGAATATAATAAATACGATTGTTTGATTAGAAAAACAAGGCGCCACGTTTACTATTATTTAACAATTAGTTATCCAATTTGTTGGTTGTGTGTATGTTAATCATCTAATTTTATTATAAAATTAAATCCCATTAAAACAAGCAGATTTGTAGATTTGTATTACATTGTAAATCGAAAAGTAAAAAAAAAGAAGAAGACAACTGACAAATGAGCCGCTGGATTTATTTTAACAATTTGAATTTTTCACCCATTGTTAAATTTAACGTGTGTGTTCCTGTTGTAGCACAGGATTAGTTTTATAATAAATGGGAGAGCGGTTGTCGTCTCTTTTTTTGTTATTGTTATTGTTGTTGTATGGAATTCGTCCAGCCGTTCAAAACCAATAATCCAATGGATACTCAAAATTCTACTAGAAAAATCCTATAATTGTTAAGCCGAAAATTTAGTGTAAATATCCTTATAATTATTATGAATTTACGAATAGTAGGAATTATTTTGCAAAAATCCTTTCGAAATTCTAGTTTTGTGTACAAATAAATAGTGTGAGAAACTTGCAAAAAAAATTATTTTTCTTGAATGAATGAATGAATAGATATACAGTCGAAAACCCATTTTAACTATAGGATTATATTAACAATATATCAGCGGGTGGTGCAAAACGAATTACAACAAAACACTAGAAAAATGCAAACAATGCACCTCTCACCTTTCGGTAAACTTTTAAACGTACACGTATATTTACTTTTGTTATACATAGATAGATAGATAGATAGTAGTAAATGACAGGTAGGTATTTCCCACGAACTTTGTTTTCTTCTCCTTTTTTTCCGTTCAAATTTTGGAATTCCACAATGAGATCAAACATACAATAAAAACTTTCACCAATACAGATAGTTTTACAATTTATAAAAAAAGACTTTCGAAACAATTAATTTACATAGTTATTCTCACTTTATTCTACTATAAGACGACAACTATTGGCACGTTCATACAAAATTATTTTAAAATTACCTGCAAACTACAATTTAATACTATTACAGATCAAACTGTAGAATTATACGTACAATAATAATAGATCTAAAACTGTAAATTTCTAATGTTATATTGAACGATTATTCAATCTTCTATTGTAAACATGAAAATTTATTATTATTTCGCTATTGTTGTAAAATTAGAAGAAATTCGACCATTTGGTTAGCGTCCCTTGCAGGTGAGCTCTTTAAATAGTATCTTAACCTGTTAATGGCCCCCCCATTATACCGCTAAACGATGTAAGTTATGATGCAAATGTAGTACAAAATTATCCACCCGTAAACATACAATCAGATTCATTACATTGTTGTAAGAACTATCGCCTTGTTGATTCAGTTAACAAAACTGTATTTCTTTGATAATCGTGAAATTCAACAAATAGATAAAAAAGAAACTTATCAAATTAGGTATTTGCAAAAAACATACAACAATAATAAACGTTTAATTTTCTCATCTATTTTAAATTATTGTATATTTGCACCTGCTTTCAATCTACTTCTAAGCTCACTTCCATTATTATAATCAAGACTATAATACCTATATAAGTACGTATAAATACATATGATCGTGCCAGGTTCATGTATGTTTAAAAATCTACAATTCTGATGTTCAAGTTCAATTTTAATTAAACCTTGCCAAGCATGAAAATCCACAAAACCGTGACGACCGATCGCCGTGGCGCATTGCCCAGCATCATCAGTGATGAACCGACCGTAGCGTCCAACTAGTCCATTAGAAGCAGGAAAAAAAACACCACCATATTAGATCTTGCACTATTACTACTACTAATAAATTAAAGAAAACGAAATGAGGGGGGAAAAGAAAAGAAAAATCACCTCCGTAATAATATCAACTTGATCAATCGATATGTAGATAACAGACGATGAATAATTCCATCCACCCCTTTCTTTATTGCACCGATAATACGTATGTACGGTTTTTCTCCAGTACATTAATCTACATAATAAAACATATTCTACATGTTCACACAACACGAAATCGGTAATTCGATCAATATTTTTGCTTCTATTAAATAGTCAAATACAAACATTTAATATAATCACAAGGCAAAATAGGCAAAAAGGGTTTATACATATAAAGCTTAAGATAAAAATCCACGATAAGTTGCGTGTCCTATATTATAACTCCCCTAATATTAAAATTAATCCCACTCAGTTAAACAATCATAAAAACAGTCATATTTT
>JAZBGW010001245.1:6210-16675 GCA_037464815.1 Mylabris variabilis
CAATCGTTGGATGTTAAGATTTGATACTCGCCAATCCCTAATAAAAATACTGTTTCCTTGTTAAAAACTAACAAATTTTTAATGGCAAAGTAAGCCAACAATGTTAATTGAAAATCAAATTAATTTTAAATGTATTCCGCTAAAATATCGATAAAAGTTTGTTTTATAAACGAATCAATCCCGATTATTTCTCCATGAAACTAATTGACGATTAGTAAAAAATTGCTTTTAACAATGTGAAGAGTAGATAATCGAATAATTTTCAATATTTGAAAAAATGTTAAATAACTGAAAAATTTGAATCTTTCTATTGTTATAAAAATACTTATTCATCGCCTAGGCAAAATCTCTTGAAATTATTGCAATTTCAGACCAATTAAACAGCAAATCATCGACAATAGTTATTTGTACAGGATTAAATTATAGTAAACAATGAAAAAACAACAGCTTTAAAATCAATTAGTCATACTTTTATTTGAATGTTTTTAAAACAATCCACAATTAAATCGGTTGTAATAAATTCATTAATTAGCGATGAAATAACAAAATATTTTAATTAGAAATTTTATCTATTGGATAAAATTGAAAAATACCCTGTTGTCCATATTAATAATGATAAATGATATAATTTCATAATTAACATATTGAACATTTGATTTATAATTTATAGATAGTACGTGCTAATGAAGATGGTATGATTTTTAGTTAAAAACAAGGAACAAGTACAACATAACGCAATTCCCCTATCCTAGAATAGAGTAATAATACCGTTTTGTATTTAAAGTTTCCCAATTATGTTGTTAAGTACTTTATATGGAATGAATTTTAAATAGGGGTAGAATAACGACCTAAAAAGCCATCTAGTCTTCCCCTATCAAAAAACCTTATTTTCACCCTCTCACGGTTCCTATCTGTCTATCTATCTGTCGATCTATATATGTATATTTATATTACAAATTTATGAAAACTAAGAACAAAGGACAAATAACAAGTTGTGATGAATGTATTTAACTTTATACGTAATTCAGTACTTTAAACAAATATTCTGTATATAGGAAACCGTGAATATTAATCAAGTATTTACGTTGGGAAACGTTGAAATTTTACATAATTGGTACAGATAGATTAATATTTGATGTTATTATCCCATAAGGCCCTAATTTTTCTAATATCGTCGTTTAAATACGATAATATCAAAAATTCCTTCAATTATTTATACATGAACAGTGGTAGAGACATCAAATAGATTTAACACCAACATTAATCAAATTTTAATGATCAATTAGTACATTTTACAGGCCGGTTTTTGATAAAATATTCAATACCTACAACCAGATCCTTGATATTATCTATTAGATTACTATTTTATAATTGTTTATACAACAAGTATAGAATCCTTTTGATATTTAAAGCAATAAGCATTTATGAATGTATTTATAATGTAAGCAAATGTAGAAACTTTGAAACGTGAATTAGAAACTCGTTAAATTTTACGAATAATTTCAAATAACTGTTGGATTTTTCTCTGATCGATAATATTAAAATTTGTCGAGAAAACTTTACGAGAGGCGGATAATTGTTTTACATGTTCTTGTTCTCGGTACTATATCTGAACAATCAATCAAATAAAACAAAGTTTTTAACTACTGTTAATAAAATATAAGAAAGCAGCTAATTATCAGTGATTGAGACGAGCCAGTAAACAAATCGAGAAGAAATTTAAGAGAATTCAAAACAGAAAGTTATTGAATTATCAAAAGAAACAGCAATATGATCCGAAAACTAAAGAAAAGTTACAGTGATAAAGCTTAAATTAGTTAGCAGCGGGATTTGCACGCATTTGAGTCCCGATGACGTCATTGCTCTAAACTATATTTTATGTAAGCTCTCTCCAACCGCACTCGATCTCCATAGACCTCTCAACGGAGTTATCTGTTTATTTGTTGCGATGAACTGAATAAGCATGGAACGAGCAACGTCACAAACAATAAACAGGCTGTCTACGGTAGCTGATTTTCGCTCCTCTGCCACTGGATTTTCATTAGCGGAGCAAGCGGTTCGATCAAGTACTTGGTGAAATACAAACATATAAATTACGTTTAGAATAAAAGTTGAAAGTTACGTATGTCTATGGAGTGCGCTGACGATAATCGGGCGACAATCTAAAATAAATTCCCCCTCCCTCTATTAATTAATTAGTTATTTATAATACTGCTTTTGAGCGATAGGACTGCTATTAGATGTGTATTACCGGCCTGTTATTCGCCCACCCACCAGCACTTGTCTTGCACCCAAGACACAAAGCTATAAACTGGCGACTAATTCTCTAATAATTTCAAAATTTCTCGTAAAATGGACGATTTTTAGAGTAAAAACCCTGAATTAGAAGTTAAAATCCAAGAAAATTGCCTAAAACAAGCTAAAATTAGCAAAATCGAAGCATTTGGCCTAATTAGTAAAGTCGACAATTTTCAGCGCAAAAAATCTATATTGGTAGCTAAAATCCAAGAAAATCGACTAAAACGAGCTAAATAGATATATTTTGGCCAAAAAAGCACAAATTAATAGACGATTTTCAGTGCAAACTCCATATTGGTAGCTAAAATCCAAGAAAATCGACTAAAACGAGCTAAATAGACGAATTTGACACACCATCTTGTGTTGATCTTGATTTTTAACTTTCACGGTTTTCAAAAACGAGCTAAATAACTCAAAGACCCTTCCAACATTATTTTTTCGTTTTTCTTCAGGGCATTCTAAGAAAAATGCGAAACAAAAAACCAATGTTGGGAGGGTCGTTTAACGTGTTTAACTCGTTTTTAAATGTCGCGACATCGCCAAAAGAGAACGATTTTTGACCAACTTCCAAATGAGCTACGAGGTTCTAATTTTGGTAAAATGATCTCTAGACACCCTACTATAAATCCTTGAAATATTATTCGAATCGCTCATCAATGAATAATTGTTTCATACCAATTGTCTACTTCTAGAGCAAAAGAGCGGTATATAAAAACCAACGTGTTATACGAAACCGTGTAATTTTGGTTCGATCTCAAACTCTAAATTTATCTATAATGGAATATCTGGAAGATTTCATCGTGTTGTATAAGTATTGGTAATTTTTTTTTTGATCGCATTAAACAAATCCGTATTATCAAAAAATAATCTATGAATATTTCATAAAGAAAATCGACTTATCTGTTTTGTTTGAACATGGAGTTGAAGTCTTTTTCAATTATCGACATCTGTTCGTTTCACTTGTAAAGGTAATGGAACTTGTGAAAATCTTTTCAAATTTGAATATTGATGTTATCGAGACGGGACTATAAGAAAGGAGTAAAGGAAGATGAAAAAAAACGAATTCATAGAAAAAACAACAACGTTTATTCTTATCACACTATAGTGATAAATTAAAAGACAATTTTTTTGACGAATTGAGAAAAAACTAGACACTTACCTTTAGATGAAATTTTACTTTAATTTATCGTATTTACATTTAATTTAATTATAAAACAACTTTTGGTGGTGCCGGTTGTGGTGTTGGTTCATCAGCATCAAAACCTTGATACAAACCATATTGCCATGGTTTTAATTCCCATGGTACTTGGTCTTCCATTGCTGTTAAATTTATACCTAAATCTTCTAATGTTGGTATTTCTGATTTAACATCATCTGTTATATATTCACGTTCAACACGTTCCCAATGTAAATTACCGATAGGGAAACCAAGACGTAACATTTCTGTTATAGTAATCTTTAATTTAAATGTTGGATCATATTTCATATCGTATCGTTTGAATCCCCATTCTTTATCTTTACGCATTAATCGATAGAACCAATCAATTAATTCGGAAAGATAATATCGTTTCGGACTAAATGAATAATAATCAATAATTATGGAAATTAATTGGGAGAAAAAGAATAAATACCCGACAGCTTGATAGATTTTGCCTTTTGTGTCAGGATCCCGAAGTGCTGCTACAATACCAGCAGCCAGATCGCTAACATGTACCGGTTGTTTTATTGTTTTTTCACCATTCTCCCAAACTGGCATCCATTGGCCTTGTCGTCGCCATAAATGCACATAATATCTAATTGTCAATAAAATTAATAATTAATCATCATAAACATAATTAGGCTACCTTAAGAAACGATCTTCTTGACCGTAAACATCAGCCGGCCGGAAAATCGTCGCCTCTGGGAATACGTCTAATACCGCTCCTTCACCACAATATTTACTACTTAAGAATTTCGAACCTTGCTCTAGAAATATACGTGGTGGTTGTTGTGATGCATTCAAAGCAGAAACATGAATGAATCTTTCAACACCACATTCTTTAGATATTTGCGCTAATAATCTAGCACCATCTACATGGACATCGTTAAAATTAAAATTTCCCGTCTCCCAATCTCTACCAATCAAATTGATGACAACATTTGAATATTTCACAACTTTACGTATTGAATCTACATCGCGCAAATAGAATGGATGGAATAGGACTTGTCCTAGATCACCGCAAACTTTTAAGCGCATCACGTCAGACGCTTCTCCACGATATGGAAGAATCATCTAGAATTTAATAACAATCTTCATTGACTGTACACAACGTCGAGGGGGCTTAATTCGAATACCTGTGTACCGATTTTACCTAATCGATTACAAACATAACGGCCAACGAATCCGGAACAACCAAACACTGTAGCTACGATACCATTGAAACTGGACCGGCCACCAGTACCTCGTTTTAATGATGCCAAATTGTACGGATTCTCCGTACTGTAATTATTTGTTTTGATAAGAGCAACTCCAACAATTCCATTCTGTTGTTCTGTAAGTCCAATTTAAGAATGACATTTGAGGTTATGTTATGTAACAACAATAAATAACTACAACTTTTACAATTAACGACATATAAGATAATTAAGAAATATCCAATTTAAAATTAACATTTTAAATTAATTGACATTATTATTATTTTTTTTATTTTAAACTTACTTAACAAACGGGCCCCTGTAAAAATTACAGCCGCCATTGCGCTGAAATGTCAAACAGCCCTTGTTAGTTGTTACCGGCAGGGTTGTCATGTTGTCTTGAGTAAACGAATCGGTAGAAATAAAAATTTGTCAAATTTGTTCATTTACATTTATATATACCCGTATAAAAGTACAAAATACGCTACTGTATATGTGTGTAAACATAAATTAATATAGTTGTTTTATAGAGTTAATTCAAGTTAAAATAAGTGAGTCAAGAATAGTAGATATACAGAAAAATTGGTAAATTTGGCATTGTTGACTACTACATAACCACAGCTTACTATGATAACAAATGGTTAGATTTTGACAGTGTGCAATTGCTCATTGTTGCCATATAAGCAATGATCAAATCTTGGTACATATATCAAAACAAATTTTGTAATAAGTAATGCAGGAAATTTTAGTAACTTATACTTATATTTACGTGTTTTTGTTAAGAGTCCCTTAAAAATCTCGTTATTTCATCAAAAATCTATCTTCTAATAGTGTTTACTCAATATCTAAATTTGAGAAAGTGAAGGTTAAGCGATGGTGGTGTAATGGTTAGCATAGTTGCCTTCCAAGCAGTTGATCCGGGTTCGATTCCCGGCCATCGCAGTTAATTTTTTTTTTGAATATTTTTTTCAGAAAATAATTTATTATTATTAAAAATATAAAATGGATAATTTATAAAATTGAAAACAGGTATAAAATGTTCTAATGTGTAACAAGAATAAAACAGCACATCTGTTGACTTAGACGGCCATCTAAAGTGGGACATGCATGATGCGACTTGTGTGGTATTTGGGTCCAATTCTCGGAACTTTTTTACGTTAAGTTTGAAGAATATAATCAAATTGATAAAAATATCTATTTATTATGAAAAATAAAAAAATGTTCTGGAATGTCAGCCGCCTGTTGAAACATTATTATAAGTTGGTGGTGCTAAAAACACAAAATTTGATAAATTTTTTGAATAGAAATGATTTGAATAACTTACGACTTTCTTGTGCCACCAAGCTTTGATATGATGGCAGACCATTTTCGAGTAGTGGTGCTGCTAAATCAAGTGTTTGTGAAGGCGACTCGGTTGAGGTATCTTCAGACATATCCAAAGTCCGTAAATTGGCCAAGTTCGGATAGACGTTCATTTTTAAATCGCCAACAAATCCCTCTAAGCGCGCATTAATCAACAATAAATAATCAACTTTTATTAATTTACAATCGGTAAAATTTGGTATTTCAACATTCATCGGAATCGGAATCGATAAACTGAAGGTATGTTCACCATGAGCCCCAACACCGTGTTCAGTGGTCTTAAACAATTCCTCTTTTATTATTTTTAGACGACCTGATGGTTGTGTAACTCTGAGCCTAATCCATTTTTCAAAATTTACACAAAGTTGACGTACACTGTAGTTGGATAAATTCGTTATTTTTATTTTAACATCAATAGTATCACTTGGTACAAATACCATTCGGGGCATTGTAACAGCCATTGAAATATTACCACTTTTACAACACCAATAACAATTGATATTTACGTCATTTTGAAATATTTTCTCCGTCTGTAAAAAGTTATAAAATTACCACGAAAATTTTAATTCGCATTGGTAAAAATACTAATTCTTCTTGTGGAAATGAGTGATAAAATAACGGAGCGATTATATTCACAAGTAGAGAAGTTTTATAATCTGCCAATCCTGGTATCTCAACAACAACCTTCAAATGGTACGCTATCAGACTATAGCGACCCACATAGCTTGATGGTAGTTTTCTAGGTAGGTCCAAAACAAACGGAAAATCATGACTGCCAGATGAGAAATTATAGTTTCCATCTTTTAAAAACATATTTTAAAATACAAAATTTAAAAAAAAAATGAAATTCTTACCGGTACCATAAAGTATTGTTTCTGCGATAGTCAGTTCACGATATCCAATATATGTATGACTCGATTTATACCATTTATTGAATTCCACTCGCTCTAATTCTATTTTAATACATCTGACTACTATTAAATCATCGAAATTACATTGTACTCGTCCTATTATTTTTTCACCAGGTGTATAACATTCATGGTAATTTTCTAGGAATATTTCACAAGACATCTATGCGAAATGAACTTACGTCACTTTCTCCACACTATAAATACTGATTAACATGTGATTACGGAATGATTACAGATGAAAACACACGTTTTTACTATTAAACAGGATGTACAAAGTATAATGGTATTTCACCTTGCAGTTAACTGTGCCTTTCTTACGTAGTATCGTAACTTGATTCATACTTTATTACATTTGACGTTTGTTCAGGTATCTTTTAACAAACCAACCCAAGCTGCGACGTTACATAAGGAAGGCACAGCTAACTGTAAAGTGAAATACTCTTAACTCTTATACATCCTGTATGTTTATATAAAAACGCAACTGCAAACGCGAGTGTATAGTGGGTCCCAAAATATAGTGTTCTAAACTATATTCTTCTGCTCTCATTCTGTAATTGATTTTCACAGCTGTTAAATTAAGCGTTTCGGATTTACTAGCGAAAAACAAAATCCGCCATTTTCGGTTTCTCCCCTATATTTCCAAAACCAATTGAGTGATCGGAAATCTGAAGCCGGTTATCGAAGGCACTAAGTTTCCTCTAAAACTTTCCCCATTTAACGTTTGCTGTATGTACAGCTAGGTGCACGAAAAAGGTAACGACAGTTTTGGGGCTGTGTAAGTCAGGCTAATTTTTGCCAAGTATAAAGTTTCAGTTTAAAATAATAAGCGGGAATTTTTGTTTATTTACAGAGCCTTACACCCTCTTTTATTCAAGATGAAGAAAGCCTGATTTACACAATTAAAAAACATGGGTATTTCACGATCAAAAGTCGGTAACTTTTCTATGCACCTAGCTGTACAATAGAAGCCGAGAGAAGCGAACCTGGGATACACTGTATACCTAATATTTAAAATTACTAAATACGAAATGGAACGAATAAGAACGAAAATCATCATGCATCGATTCAGCTCTAACATCGATAAGCCCAGCTCTAACATCGATAAGCCCAGCTCTAACATCGATAAGCCCAGCTCTAGTTTAGAGAGTAATTTTTTTGCTTCTTGTCGTTATTCAAATTTACCACACAGGGTTCAACATGTTTATCAACCACAAGGTCCACCCTGCTTGATATTGAAGTGTTTTGATTTTACATCAACCGCCAAATCGATTGAACAACAGCTCTATAGACGGTTCAACTTTTGTCTGGGACCCATTACACATGATTACGCTAAACCGGCTAATTATGGCTAATTATAATAACCATGAATGCACTCGTATGTTTCCGACACTCGACTTCGGCTCGCATAGGAAACTGCATACTCGTGTATTAATGATATTCATTATAATCTCGGTGTATAAATTACTATTATGGTACTTAATATTGACCTACACAATTCTAGTAATTGCAAAAACTGGATAAAATATAAAAAACAAAAAATATACAAAATAATTGCTTATAATAAAAAATTATTACAGTTTGTTCATTACAAAAAAACATGCGAGCCCTTTTCGAAAATTAATCCCCTATGTCCAAGCGGTATCTGGTGATTTTTTGTAAAATTCATGTTTCCATTATACCTTAATAAGGTGGTGGCACTATAAAATATTACAAAAAATATAATGGCTCTTAATTTAAGCATTAATCACAGTATATAATTACCTGATATTGGTCCGGTAGCCCCACTACTTGTCGATGCTGTCAACGGTGGAGCACTAGCTGGTGAAAACGGTGCCGTTGGTGGTCCACCCGGATAAGTTTGTTCCTCTAAAAATAAACTTTCATACGGCGGTGGATTTAAATTAATATCATCAATGGTAGCTAACGGTACTGTTGGTGGTACTGTACTAAAACCTATCGGTGGTGCAGATGGGAGAGAATTTCCAGTTCTCTGACTAGATACGTGTGCCAACGATGGATATGTATCAATTTCTAAATTAATCGAACATCCATCGATACATGCTTCTACTTGTAATCGATAATTGACTTCAAATAGTTGGCAATTGGTGAAATTTGGTACTTCAATATGATCGGGTATTGGGATCGATAGATTATAGGTGTATTCACCATGGGCACCTACACCGTGTTCCCTAACCCTAAATATCTTCTCCGTTGTAGTTCTTGAACGATGTGACGGTGATGTTACTTTAAAAGTAATAATCGTATCGAATTTAATTTTAAGTTGGTCTACATTTAAATTGGATAGATTCGTTAATTTTACCATCATATCAATATTTTCACCGATTACAAATACCATACGTGGCATTATTACAACCATTGAAATATTGCCACCTTTGCAACACCAACAACATACAGTTTTTTCATCTTCAAATACTTTTTGTGTCTAAAAAAAATACAATTTATTATCAAAAAATTATAATCAAAGGTACTTTTACAAATTCATCTGATGGAAATCGATCAAGATACAAAGGAGACTTTACAGTTAAATTGAGGTAATCTTCATCATCAAAACCCCAAGGTATATCAACGATAGCTTTTAATTTGTACTGAATCGAACCATAAGGACCATCGAAACTTGATGGTAGACTTGTCGGTAGAACGAATTTAAAATGGTAAGTATGAGCGCCGCGAAGATAGTGATTGCCATCAGATTCTAAATCACATTTTCAGTTAATTAAATAAATGATTTGTGTTAACATCTTTACCAGAACCGTAAAGTATTTGTTCTTTAAAAAAAAATATATTATCGCCTCTATATGTAACACGTCTACCTTTCGATTTTGACACCGTCCATTGATTGTGTTCTTTGCATTTCAAACGTATTTTAATATTTCGTAATTTTGTCGAGTCTTCAAAATAGCATTCGACACGACCGATAATTTCATCGCCAGGTTTGTAGCAGTTTAGATAATTTTCCAGATGTAGATTACAAGGCATGACGAAACACCTCACTGAAAATTAATAATCGATCAATTATGTATTTTTATAAATTAATCGAATGAATATTTTACCAAATATTTAACACTCTATTGTCTCAATATAAATGATGCAATTAATTAAAATTTAACCTTCATAAAACCGAGTTCGTATTTTATTCTAACTTATTTGATAATTAACATAAATTATGATAGAGTCTAAAAATAGCTGTAAGTTTTCCAATAGCCAATTATAACTTTAGCTTTACACTCCAAGTGTGGACAAAATAAGGTTTTGTCAGTTAATAATAATAATTAATAATCTTATTATTGATTCTGGCTTGATTTCACCCGATAATCAACGCCGCTGATTAATTAGAATTTTTGTAAAGTGCCGCTTTGGCGCCATGTAAGTACTACCAACTTGAACTTTATATATACAACTCGATTATTTTAAAAAATATACCAAATAAGATGAATCAATTTGAAATAAATTAGTCAATAATAACAAATTGTCCGATAATT
>JAZBGW010001246.1:6243-16667 GCA_037464815.1 Mylabris variabilis
CCACCACCACCTCTAGACACTGGCAGTAAACACCATTCGCATCCACCACATCGAAATCGTAATTGTAGTGGTGCTAGTGGCGGCGTTGGTGGCGGTATCAAACCATTATCCTACGATCGTCCACCATTACGTCAACTGTTAGAAGCCGCCGTTGCCGCCTATATAAATACAACACATTCACGTTTAACCCATATCTCGCCACGGCATTACGGTGATTTTATCGATTTTTTAACGAAAGCTAGAGATACGTTCATATTGGCACATGACGGACATGCCCAATTTACGCAATTAATTGAAAATATGAAGGTTGCATATAAAGGTAAGAAGAAACTTATGTTTCTTGTTAAAGAACGATTTGGCTGATGTCTGGTGAAAAAGTGTTACATGCAGTGCAATTATCATCATAATATCAAAATTTGATTTATTTCGCTTCAATCGTTTTAAAAAAAAGATGAGCTTGCGATTCGTACACGTACAGATTTAAATTTTCTTGAAAATAATAACAAAAAAAAACTGTATGTAGCTCAGCAATATCATCAAGAATTTCTAAAATGACTGGACAATATTACTATTATTATCAATAATTGTTTTTGATTTAAATTTGGAAATAGACTGATCTTGCAGGTCCGTAATTGTTCAAATTGAAATTTACTGGATTGCTGTGTATACAGGCTGTTTTTTAAAGTGGTCCATTCTTATGAGTAATGAGACTCCTATTAGTTAGCGAGCGATTTGCAAAATATTTCAAGGATTTATATGAGCGTGTCTAGCAAAATTAGAATCTCGTAGCTCAGTTAGAAGTTGGGCAAAAAACGCTGTCACAGTTTACAAAAACGAGCAAAGCACGCAAAACGACTAAGAATGACTCGTAGACCCTCCCAACAGTGATTTTTTTTGTTTTCCTTCATTTTATTCTATAACATTTTCTCTAGAATGCAATGCAAAAGATGAAAAAAATCACTGCTGGGAATGTCTACGAGTCATTCTCATTGTCCAAAACGATCATTTTTTGAGCAACACCTAAATACGAGGTTCTAATTTTGCTAAAAGGATCTCCAGACTTACAAATCCTTGAAATATTTTTCGAATCGCCCGCCGGCTAGTTCATAAAAATGAACCGCTTTTAAAAAAAACACCCTGTAGTCTTTAGATTTTTACTAAAATTGTATTGTAATTTCAGTTTGAAACATTTGCCGGATTTATTGTGTGTGTGTGTCTTTTTTTTGTTTAGATCTCAAATTGCCGATCATTTATGGCGATAGTATTATTATAATTATTACAATTTTTAAAAACATCTCATTGTACAGTCTCAGTTTTATTTTTTATCTATTTAATCTAATTTAATTCTTAATTTTTAGTGTTTTTTTTATACGTTCTTATGTTCGATGATGTTAAATTTGTTCAACCAAAGATTGTTGTTTGTATAGTATTTATGTACATATATTTATATTATTGTAAGAGATACAGTCTCATTTAATTTAATCGGAGAGCATTCTTGATCATTTCAACCCATTTCTATTTTAGGTACATTTATTTATTATTGTAATTATTCAAAACAATCAAGATATGCTTTCCGTTACATGATTACAAGGTAAATGCTTCCTGTTATATTTATATATAAAAGATATAATACAGTATATATATATTAAAAAAAAATATATATCAATAAGTACAAAAAACAATAAATTTGTAAACAGTCGACCAAGCTGTTGTAGCACAATGTCAGCTGTCATTCCGTTAAAGCTACCTCTCCGAGCTACTAAAGATCATTTCGAATGTTTCTCTATTTATTATAAAAATTCAACAACAATAATATGCTTATAATAATAATAATAATAATAATAATGATTAATGAAGGTTGGTGGGCCTTGTGTATTGTGTAAATTTTATTCGACTGAATTTTGTTGTTCTTCGGCCCCCCGATCAAGCAAACGAATCAAATTTCACCAATAATCGATATAGAATTGAAGAGATTTACCAATTGTATTGCTATCAAAAAGAACGATTTGTTTTGATTGTTTTTATATGTCTGTGATTGAAACATTTTATTTAAACACTATTTTTTTTGTATTAATTGATTATTTTGTCTAATGTGCCACATTTTTTTTTATTTAGCTATTAACTTCTCTCTATACATAATTTTTCTTGATTGTTTGTTTTTACGTTGAGAGAAATTCGTGTAAATAATTTTCGGCCAAATTTTTTGGTATATATGAAGCTACTACGTTCCATTCCAATAAGATAATTTTTATAGAATTCGTTGTTGTATTGTGTTTTTTTGTTTGTTCTTCTACTTATTCTTCTTCTGTGTATAATAAATTAGGAAAATGTACATATTGCCAAAAAAAAATTAAGTAAACTTAGTTCATTATTTGTTAAAGAAAATAAGAAAAAAAGTGAATAATAAAGAAGCAATCATTGCTTTGATTCTGTCTGTGTAATGATAATTTATGATTATTTTTATGATGAATAAAAATATTTGTAATTGAAATTGATTGTGTGGATATTTTATTACAAACCCGTAAAGATTCGTTCATTTCTCGTAAAAATTCCAAGTATAAAACTAGAGAAGCTCCGAAATTGAGAGATTTTAGAAAATTTGATACTACGACATTAACAAGTGGTTGGACGTATTTCGTAGATTTGAAGGATTACAATTTGCACTAGTATTAGGAGCTGCTTCGAGGTATTCTGTAAATCTAAAGGAATAACGAATTTTATGTGAAACGTTAGACATTCCAATTATCGACTTATAATCGTGAATTTGTAGACATCTTGTATCAGGATATTAGGAATTGGATGGAGGTATTCCGCAAATTCAACGAAAGTTCGAATTTCATTGCAATTGGTTTAAAATTGACTATCATTTTCTATCAGGATATTAAGAGGTGCTTAGAGGTATCCGGTAAATTTAAAGAAATTTGGTATTAGGATAGTAGGAAGTGGTTGGAGGTATTCTGTGAATTTAAAGAAATCTTGGAGGTATTCCGTAAACTTGAAGAAATTTCAAATTTTACTATAAAATATTAATAAAGTAACAATTTTTATAGTTTTAGGAATAGGATAGTAGAAAGTGGCTGCAGGTATTCCGTTAATTTAAAGAAATCTTGGAGGCATTCCGCAAATGTAAAGAAATTTCGAATTTTTCTATAAAATATTAATAAACTAAGAATTTTTATAAATTTAGTATTAGGATAATAGGAAATCATTGGAGGTATTCCGTAAATTTAAAGAAATTTAGAATTTTACTATGAAATATTAATAAAGCAACAATTTTTATAAATTTGGTATTAGGAAGTCATTGGAGGTATTCCGTGAATTTAAAGGAATAACGGATTTTACTGTGAAACGTTAGACATTCCAATAGTCGGCTTGTAATTGTGAATTTGTAGACATCTTGTATCAGGATATTAGGAGTTGGATGGAGGTATTCTGTAAATTCAAAGAAATTTCGAATTTCATTGGAACTGACTTAAAATTGACAATTTTCAATCATCTTGTATTAGGATATTAGGAGGTGCTTAGAGGTATCCCATAAATTTAAAGAAATTTCGAATTTTATTATAAAACGTTAATGAACTTGAGAAATTTTAGAAATTTGGTATTAGGGTAGTAGGAAGTGGTTGGAGGTATTACGTGAATTTAAATAAATCTTGGAGGTATGCCGTAAATTTAAAGAAATTTAAAATTTTACTATAAAATATTAATAAACTAAGAATTTTTGTAGATTTAGGATTAGGATGCTAGAAAGTGGTTGGAGGTATTCCGTTAATTTAAAGAAATCTTGGAGGTATTCCATAAATTTAAGAAATTTCGAATTTTACTATAAAATATTAATAAACTCCCAATATTTATAAATTTGGTATTAGGATAGTAGGAAGTCATTGGAGGTATTCCGTGAATTTAAAGGAATAACGGATTTTACTGTGAAACGTTAGACATTCCAATTGTCGGTTTGTAATTGTGAATTTGTAGAAATCTTGTATCCGGGTATTAGGAATTGATTGGAGGTATTCTGTAAATTCAAGGAAATTTTGAATTTCATTGGAACTGACTTAAAATTGACAATTTTCAATCATCTTGTACTAGGATACTAGGAGGTGCTTAGAGGTATCCCGTAAATTTGAAGAAATTTCGAATTTTATTATAAAATGTTAATGAACTTGAGAAATTTTAGAAATTTGGTATTAGGATAGTAGGAAGTCGTTAGAGATATTCCGTGAATTTAAAGAAATTTCAAATTTTACTATGAAATAATATTAATGAACTAAGAATTTTTCTAAATTTATTATTAGGATAGTAGGAAGTGGTTGGAGGTATTCCGTGAATTAAAAAAAAACGTATTATTGAAAATTCCAATTTTCGTAATGAAATAATGGATTTGTAAAAATTAACTAACAGGATATTAGGAGTTGGTTGGAGGTATTCTATAAATCTAAAAAAATATCGGATTTTATTGTGAAACGTTGGAGATTTCAATTGTCAGCTTGTAACTGTAAATTTGTAGAAATCTTGTATCAAGATATCAGAAATTAGTTGGAGGTATTCTGTAAATTCAAGGAAATTTCAAATTTTATTGGATTTGATATAAAGTTGTCAATTACAATCATTTGATATTAGGACATTAGGAGATACTTGGAGGTATCCCGTAAATTTAAAGAAATCTTATTGAAGGGTTACTAAAAATTTCAATTTAGGTTTAAAATAATGGATTTGTCAATTTAACAGGATATGAGAAGTTGATTGGAGGTATTCTGTAGATTTAAGGAAATTTCAAATTTTACAGTTAGCTTCAAAAAATATCAGGAGAGCATGGTAATCAACCCATGTAAATCCATGTTTTCTAAAGGGGAGTTGTTCTATCTTGGTTATTGCTGAAAACGAGATTTAGAATTATTGAACAAGAAATTAAGAACATCTTGATGAAATTTAGCCATTTCGTTCGTAGAATGTCACATTCTTTAATTCAGATCGGAAGCAAGTGCAAAGACAAAACGTAGGGCGTAACTTGATACACATACAAAATGAATTTAAGAATTTTTACATCTTATTTATTAGCATTGCATAAAATAAATACAAAATCTGAGAAAAAAACTTACAATTTATATTTATATAAAATTGACAATTTTTGGTTACAAATATTGCAACCACTCTTCTTATTGCTTAAAAATAGACTTTCTTTTTTTTTCTTTTCTCATTCTCGTAATAATTATATAAAGTATTTCATCCAAATATATTAAATATACTTATCAATAATAACACAAATTCGCTTTTGTATTCCTTTTTGCTATTTTAATTTATTCTGGTTTTTGCCTTAATTGAAACAGGAGGAGTACTCCTATTGCAAAAATACATAATCATCATCATCTATATTATTATTATTATTATTATTAGTATAATCTTTAGTATTGATATTAATAATAATAATATTAAAAAAACCTTAAAAACTATTTATATAAAAAACTTATGGAGGGAATATCTTCGCTTAAATCCTGTGTTCTTTTGTTGTCTCATTTTTAAATTATCTTAATTTGAAAATATTGATTGTTCTCTAATTTTTTTTTCGCTTTCTCTCTTTATTACAAAAAGGCATTTCGTGGTAGCAAAAAATAAATCTGCATATAGCATAGCAAAATAGCTTGAGCACTCTTTTCCTTGTGTATTTTAGACGTTTTCATAATGCCATGTTTAGCAATTTATACCTAAATTATATCCTTTTTACATTACAATAATAATAACAATAAATAATGTGATACTTAAAAAAAAGATTACTAAATAATTTAGTAATAAATATATCCTTTTTTGGTTTTTGGTTTGAATTGTATTTAATACTAAACATGGTTGGGATAATACGAGTTCTAATTGGACGTACAAAGAAGAAAACACTATTGAGCTCGTCCAACGTTCTTTTCTTATTTGTTTTGTTCGTTTGTTTGTTAATAATAAAAAAGACTAAAAGACAATTCCCAATTGATTCCAATAAACAATATTGACAATAAAACAATCAAATCAATTGACAATTGTTCTAATCAAGAACAACTTAAACGAGAAAAAAAATGAAAAAGTATTCGGTATTTTTATTATAAACTAACAAGTTTGGGAGGTCCACAGGCATCCGGTGATGTTAAATCAGCAGCACTAACTGGTATATTCCTCTGTTGGGTACTACATGAAGGCACTAATGGTGCTGAAACTGGTGTTAATCCAGTACCACCGACCATTAATGAATCGAAATTGAATTGTATACCGGTTGATGGTGTTGTTATTGGTATACCAGCCATTTCACTTATATTATTCGTTTTTGTTAATGGTGCTGTTGCACCAACATTCAACGAATTCGGCCGACTTGGCTTCGATATCGGTACAGTTGAACTTAACATAATCTTTTTTGTTGGTGATGGTAAACAAAAACTATCATTATCAATTATGTGTTGTGTTAATACTGTTGTTGCTGTTGTTGTTGTTGTTGGTATTGTTGTTGTATCAACTAATTCGGTTTTAACACGATTATTGGGAGTATTCGTTGTTGTTGTTGTTGGTGTTGTTGTTACTGTTGTATCGTACGGTGATGGATGAACGAATGGTTTTATATCTGGTGGACTTTGTGAATGTAGACGGCAATTCGATGAGCTTCGATGTGATTCTAATACGTATTCCAATTCTTCGCGTAATCGCTGCAAACTCAGCAACTCTTTGTGGAGTTCCTCTTTTTTCGCTTCTAATTCTTCAGTTTCCTACATTAACAAAAACAATTATTAATAATAATTCAAATTAATAACAATTAATATTTACATGTATTAAAGCATTAGTATGATCGACTCGACGTTTCCTACATCTAGCCGCTGCTGCTTTATTACGTTCACGACGTATTCGACGTCTCTCCTCTTCTTCTGGACTGATATTTAGATCTTTTGCCGGCTTCCGTCCACCCATATTCCTTCTAGTTTGTTGATGATTTGATGTATTATTGATAAGACTAGTTTTCTGTGTTAATGGTGGTGTTGAACGTGTTGTATTTGAATCCGAACTGGATTGTGATAATGAACTTGGCCACATATTTTGAGATTTCATCGGGAATATATCAGCATCGGATGCAGAAATATATTGATTATTGCCTACAAAAACAACAAGATAAATATTATGGAATTGTAATGATTTTTCAAATGACAACTCACCAATAGAATGGACTAATGGTGGTACAAATCCAGCTTCGTTTTCGTGACTCTCCGGTTTCGATTGTAATTCAATGAAAGTCTGTTCGATGCTTCGTAGTGTTGTTGGTGTTAATGTTGGGGTAGTTCGAGTTGGCACACCAGAATTTAAGCCTTCTAGAGTTATGAACTGTAACAAATAGTAACATTGAAATATTTTGAACAAATAGAATATAAAATCGGCAAAATTGTTGGCGAATTATATTACAAAACAACACAAAACCGCGCAACATTTGTTGACGTTATTTAGTCAGATTTAAAAATAGAAATTCAAACTAGGAAATGACTTTAAGTATTTTAGAGAAACGGCAAGGTAGTTTCTTAGTAAGATTGCAAGGTGTAAATTAACGAATCACTCACTTACTTAAAATAAAAGCAATAGACAACAACACACACAATGTACCTGTTGGTAGAATAACTCCTGTGCCAGAAAATTCGCAATTTCTCTTTGGTCTAAATATGCCATTTCTACTACTATTTGTTAATTGATTTTAAAGAATAAAAGTCGACAGATTACAGAATTGTAAAGCAAAAAAAAGTCTAGTATCGAATTGATCGAATATCGATTACTTCTTTATTTCAAAAATTACGTTTTTTTGAAAAAAGATCGTTTCAAAAAAATAAAAACAAAAAAATTATTGTCGTTCGTTCGAGTTTTAACTCTTTTTTTTTCTAGCTGAGCACAACGTTGTTACTGAGTTACCCGAGGCTCAGCCGGTCGAAGAATGAATTCGCCAAGCGGGAATTTTCGTTTGTCGCCCACCTCTGCTTTATTTAGACACGAGGTAAGTAGTTCGCATCTAAGTTTCTTTCCAACAAAATTTTATTTATATACAACTGAATAACAACAACGACAACAATAACAACAACCACCATTTTCATTGTCCAACGAACGGCGATGTTGTTGTAGTGGTTTGATTTTTTAAAATTTTATAATGTCCATCCAACAACAACAACAAGAGAGTCTGTTATCAAACTTCCTTTTTGAAATAATTTACACAAAAACGATAACGATAGGGCGAGTTTTTATTTTTATTTTTTTATCAATATACAGGACGACACACCCATCTTTAAATTAAATAAAATTCAAAAAACTACAGATAAATAAAGGAGAAACAAATGGAAAACTTCGAGACTTTTCTATGGTGTATTGTGTAAAGTCAGGGCCAACGCAGCCGAATCTGGCACTTGGCCAATTCGTACCTGAATTAGAATATTAAAAAAAAACGATTTAAAAGGACAAGAATCGATAAATTGGGGTGAATTCGACACCATTTTGAAAACAAAGCATTTTTGGAAAATTTCGACAAGTACTCAAAAAACTGAGCATATTGTTGAAAGTTGACCTAGGGATACGAAGAGAAGACAACGTGTTTACCGTTTAGCAGAATTTTGCGCCTCGTAAAAACGAAATAAAACCGTAAAAACAACAAATCGCTGTAAAAACAACAAATCGACGACCATACAAGTATTAAAATTTCAAATTCGAATTCTAGAAATTTTTGCATTTTACAGTTTATAAAAACGATTCATTCATGAAACCCGACTAGATGATGACTCAAGAGAGATTCCTTTGAATTGAGAATTTACTATAAAACAACTACAATAACCGAGATAGAGATGCTGGGTAAACCTTGGTACACGACCTTGTAGGGACGTGAAGGGGTCAAATATTGTAAGATAGAAGAGCATGGTAGTACCAACGTCTCAAAGGAGTTCGTGTGGGGGCGGAGTCCGGTCTGTCTTTTGATGATTCACACTGTATCGAACCCATGGCACCTCTCTCACTCGGAAATGCTCAACATACCAACGAGTACAAACACGACCACGTGGTGATTATAATGATTGTAAAACTTTCAAAAAAAAATCAACAAGTCGATTATTTGATTAAAGCCAATTTCGGGAAATTCAAACTAAAATTGATAGCATTATCACCGATAAAAGAAAACGTGAGATTATCGTGAATTTAGCCGATATTTTATTAAATAATCCAGAAAAGGAGTGCACAGGGTCAATTACACATTATTAAACACACGAATTGTGCAATAAATGGAAATATTGAGCAAAACAAAACAAAAATCCTCGGAATTTCCCAAGGTCTTGAAATTTTCAATTGTTACGATACAATAACAATAGAAAAAATTCTATATTTTTTCCTCCTCCCCGACAAGTATGGACGTGTTTATTGTTCCATCTATACCGGAAATTTTCCACATTCCCTTGTTCCGAACAATTTCCGGATGGAGTACAGACCGCCACAATCATTCCGAATTAAAATTACCAATAAAAAAAAATTTGCATACCTGTACGTTAAAACTATTGTTGACAAAACGACAAATATCAAACTTTATTAATCCTTTGTGAAACAACACTTTTCCGAAATAATAATCGTACGAATGGAACTTATTGTTAAAAATGGTGCATGCGCGCAACTTTGCCTTTAAACATTTTTATTGTTTAAACATTTATAATAAACAATAAGAATAGTTGTTTAAATGGAAATATCATCGGAATTATTACTGTTTTTTTCCTTCTCGCGCCCCGTTCGAATTTACAGAGCTTTGTGTGTTCTCTACACAAAAGATACGAGAGACGGACGAGAGTTGATAAACTCACATGATGTTGACGTCAGAACAACCTTCCATAAATGCTCGTTTTTTATTTGATTATCACCATTATTGTTTGACGCTGGATATTCTGATTGGTCGGCTAGATTTTAAATTTGTTATTTCGTCAAAATCGCGGCGAATTTCTATAGTAGAGAACGTGCCACACACATATACATACATACAACACAACCTGTTGATTGGCTCGTCGTGGGTGCGTTCCCGTTATCACCACAATAATATCAGTCTTTGTTGCTTCACTATCGCCTGGCCAAAGGTTAATTATCAAAATTTCCACTAATATACTATAAAACAATACATATATCGATATTGAAACTTTCACAAACATTTTAGTGGTAAGCCGAAATATTTAAAGAACAGAACAACAACAACAAAAAAGAGGTCCGGTTCTTGTTAACAATAAAGAGAAATCAGTGCGATAATAAATAGCCGTATTATTTCAATAAATATACAGGGTGATTCAAATTCGGGTCTATGCATGGGGATCTCGGAAACGGTAAGAGATACGAAGATAGTTAAATTGGGGCAAAGTTGCCTAATCGGGAGGCAAATATAACGGGCCAAACAAATCATTGATAACTTAATT
>JAZBGW010001248.1:0-16659 GCA_037464815.1 Mylabris variabilis
CAGAACTTCGATTTTATTTCGAATTCCTGGAATTAATCATAATATTATTTGCGGGATTCTATTATAAATAACTTCGATTTGATTTTTGAAAGAAACAAGAAGTGTGTTTTGAAATAAGTTGTTGAATTTTGACATTCAATGTGATTTTTACATATGCAGCTGGTTGTTGAAAATCGCCAGATTCTCAAAAAATGCACTTTCTTGTGAACGAGCTAGGCGGTTCTCTTTTTGCCAAAATATTCTTTAAATACTCGCTTATATCCTTGAAAATTTTTTGAATCGCTCACAAACTTAGAAATTTCCCGTTTAGGGTCTAGTTGGTAGAGTTAGCCAAGGCTTACAATATTAGATTATGATTATTTTCGAGAACTTATATTGAAGGAGTTTTTTTACAATTCGTATATTCGTAAATATTCCACTATAATCCAATCTACAAAAAAATTACTAAACAATTTCATTTATAATTAAAAATTGAGAGAAAAAGTCTTATCGATATACCGGGTGATTCATCTAAAATGAAAAGCTCTTATGGCAGCTCCCATTATTTGGCGAGCGATTCGAAAGAAAAATATTTCAAGGATTTATAGGGTGGTACTTGGAAACCATTTTAGCAAAATTAGAATCTCGTAGTTTATTTGGAACTTGGACAAAAAACGCTCGTTTTAAACAAGATCGCGATTTTCAGAAACGAACAAACATGCAAAACGATTTAGAATGACTCGAGGATCCTTCCACCATTGATTTTTTACTCCAATTTATTCTAGAAAAAATGCGAAACATTCCTACCTGTTTCAAAATAAAATGGAGAAAAACGAAAAAAAATCAACTTGGCCAACTTCCAAATCAGCTACGAAAACCACCCTATAAATCGTTGAAATATTTTTCAAATCGCTGGCCAAATAATGGGAGTTGCCATAAGGGCTTTCGTTTTAAGTGAATCACTCGGTATAGTATAATAGTGATAACTTGATGAGTGATATTTGGTAATATTGTTGTATTGTTTAATACGAATTTCGGATTTCGGGGAACCCCTGTTCTATATCAACGCGAATAAGCAAACGTATAAAAATAGCGCAGTGTTCTATTTTAGTTCATTCGTTCAACATAGTTTTGCCTTTGTTGAAATTAATTTTCCAATACAAAGTAATTTGAAAGTTTATCAAAATGGATAAAAGTAGTAAAGACAACCGTTCCAATCAATTGAACCCCACCAGTCCGGTATATCAAGGCAGTAAGTTTGAATATTTTTAATATTTTATTTACTATTCAAATATATCTATTTTTTCTTTTTTCTTCATAATAAAAGCACATCCAGATAACTACAAACAACAACAATGTTATTTGGACAACAGATCCAATCAGAAGAATCAAAATAATGAGCAGTATACGAAATACAGACAAAATTGATTGAAATATTCAAATAATATGGAATGATTCCAATAAAATTTGAATAAATTCGATTTGTAATGTATCTTTTTTATCATTAAACAAATATCCCATCTAGACTTTCCTCCTTCATTTTATTGTGAAATATTGGTGTTTGATGGTTATTGAAAAGATATTTTTTAGATTTAATACAGTTTATCTTGTTCATTTTTTGCTATGATTAATGTTGATAATATTGATGATATTGGTAGGCGAACAGCGGTTACGCTAATTGTAAGTAATAAAAGCAATATGAAAGAATGCCTATTTATAATGCGTCTATTTATTTTTATGCAGAAATACACAAAAAAAGAATCTATAAATATTTTAAGTTGGAATGTTGTATTGTGATTGTTAGATTGGCAATATTGTTTTATGTTTAATACAAAGTACCATGTCACATCAGAGTTTCTATTGTATGGAACGTGGTCAATCAGGAAGAGTTGCAAGCCCTCCCGGGAGTCCATCCGATCGGCCGTCTCACGGTTTGTCAACATATCGTGTGGTAACGTAAACTGGCCACGGCCGGCATATAAACTAGAGGAGATCCATATATGTGTTGCAAAAAACCCGATCGTATACCTGTTTCAGGTGTGATCTGCCCGGTATGAGATGTTCCGCGTATACAAGTCACATACCGGCAGACCCTCCAGACTTGCTTTTTATTTTTCTCAAGTACTACTCGATGGCCAGGGAAACCTCATTCCAGAGCTAAAAATGACCGTTCTTAGAATGTAAGCAGCAGTACTATAAAAAAAAACAACGACGTTAAAATGCTGCACAAATAAGAATTTTATTTAAAGATGTTGATTCAATTTCGATTGATCTGTATCTTTCAATGATGATGATAAACTGATAAGCTGGGGAAAAATTATGGAATTAATTGATAATAGAAATACATATATTGCTGATTATTATGAGGGGAAAACTGGTTTCGGCTTAAGATTGTAATAACGTATGATTCTGACAAGCTCATTTAAATGAAATACATGTTAAATGGGCATTAGAAGATACCATAAACAGTCCAGATTAGAGCCTTAGAAATTTCCATTTGACAATAACGAAGATCAAAGAAAAAACGATTCCAACTAATTAAAATAAAATTTATTTAATACGTCTACGGAAATGAAACAGCATGACTTAACTATAAAAATTTGTCACTTCTTTGCTATACATTTTCATATTTCTTGTTGTCTCATTGGTCTAAATACCGACTGTTTTATCGAAATTATCAGAAATTGTAATCGGAATGACATGGTCTGGCTTCTTCTACATGTCGATTTAATTAAAAACGATATAACGACTATACTATTAGATTATAAAATATTTCAAAAATCTCTTGATTATCAATTAAACGATTCTAAATTAATTATTATTTTTATGTGTTGTGTGTGACTTTTTTAATTAATTGTTTATCTTATTGAACGTCATGCTATATATATTTCAAGCCAATACAATCAGATTATTATTTTCTATTTTCATTTTATTTAGATACATGTCTATGGTTTATGATGTATTGATGATTAAAATTTCACGACTGACTCGCATTATGTCAAAACTGACGATTCAATTTTCTTCATACATAGTATAATAACAAATAATATCATAGAACACGATCTAAACCCAACTATTTGTCGCTGGTGTTTTGACATACATTTAATGATTAAATGTGAACGGTCATAAATCATCCAACAGTGTTTGTTAAGTTGAAATAGATTTTAAATAATAAATTGGTTTTCTCTTTGTACAATGTTTTTTTTTAATAAGTATTCTTATTATCATTTACGAAAGCGCCCTAATTTCTATAACAACAATTCTAATTTCAGATAGTTATCGATTGTTTGTGTTAACTTTATAAATAACGATCCGCCAATTGGTTGAAACCGTCCAAATTTCATGTAAATGTTTACATTTTCTCACGACAATGTCTTTCGATCAAATAACAAAAAACTAAACGAACCGAAGTTGCCGTAGCCGTAGTGTTTGTATAGTAGTTGTAGTAAAGAAAGAGTTGAATGTTTTTGGGATCCTGATCACGAACACGCGGGGGAATGTAACGTGCTGCTGCTGATCATCTTGACGTTTCTTCTTCTACTCTTCTTCGTTTCTTTCCAACGTCCATCCAGTTCGATATGTTCGATTATTTCCCAAACAACAACCAGCAACAAGCCAACAACACTACTGAACGCCGCAAACGCACAACAACCACCACATCAACTCACAGACTGATTTATTGTATTGCATTTTTAATTTAAATCGAAATTTGTTGTGCTAGTCCGGCATTGCTTAATGTACCGTAAAAATGCACCCATATGATGAATTTTAAATTCGTTGTGTTGTTTTTTTCTTCTTGTTATTGTTCTTTATGCTTAGAGACTCGACAGATAAACTTTAAAGGACTGTCCGTTTTGTTTCTCAGTTTTTATAATGAATGATGAATGTGGAAAACATAAATTTGGAAACGCTGCAGGGGCACTGGATAATTAACACATAATTATAGCTCAATTCTTGAGATTGTCGTCTTATTTACAGTTAAAATTTTCAAGTTTCGTTTATTTTATTTTATTTTCTGTCCAGTGATCATGTATGGAATAAATTTTTGCTAAAAACATCCCGATATTGGCCGAAAATAAGAAGGCAACATTAAAGAATTGTTCAACCGACCTTCCAGTACGTGGATAGCTTTTCAAAGATAGCGAGCGGTCAGTGTCCAAGACCGGCAGTCTTCTTGTAGATTTCTTGCAAGCTCACACATACATTACCGAAGAGACATGATGGTATAAAAATAGCGTACTTTTTTTTAACAAAATGAAAATACTGCCTCATAACTAGAATAGTTTCGTTTATTTAGACTTGATTAAGTGTATGTCGGTAACGTGTACCTACTCATCAATGTTGTTAAACGAATAATCTAAATTAACCGAATCGATTACCATTAACCGCAAATAACAACAACAGCAACAACAACAGAAAAACGACTACAAGAAATATATCCAACGGAGAACTATTGGCGGAATGTCGATAACTATCGTATACCAATATTAGTCGGACGTCTATTTGACCACACACCGATCGATTGTCAATCATAGAATTCTTCAACAAATAAGGATGATAATTGATTTTCCTATTTAAATCGAATAATAATAATAATAATACATACATACATGTATAGGAGGAATAATGCAAAAATAAAATTGTCTCGTTATATCGATATCAAGATAAAATAAACAAATTTTTTAATTTACTTACTACTAGCAATTGTGCATTCGTTCAAAAGAGACTTGAAACGAGGATACCCATAAAAAATCGAATAGAAAAGTGTTGTTTAAGGGTGCATTGTATGCTAATAGAACAACATTCTTGCTACCAATACGCCGGTTTTAATGTAGCAAGATTTTTTCGGAAAAAAATCTTTAGAATTACTCATGCTCGATTCGGCGGCCGTAGGACATAGAGTTGATTATTTTCAAAACAATTGCGTGCTGGAATCCTTCGACTTTTACTATTCTATTTTAAAATTAAATGTCTCATTCATTATTAATACCATCCAATACTATTTATTACTCTTTATATTATCATCATCCATTTTAAATAAATCGATAAGATATAAGCAATTAAGTAAATGATGGTAATAGGAGTAGTTGGTGCGGTTCGTATTCCGATTGGAGGAAGGACTATTCAATTTTTTTTTTAATCACAATTTGAGATTAAACATTTTTTTCTCTTTGAAGATAAAACGTTAATTATATCGATAAGAGAGTGATTTGAAATTGCACTCAACAAGTCACCACTGCCTATTTAACATTTCTCTGATGTCCTAGTGCGAGGACCTGCAATCATTAACAGTAATTTAAATTCTATCAAAGGAGCCGAGCCATGGATTATATAGTGTAGTAGCACTTTACCGCCTTTTTTTACCCGTCTCTTGTCCTTTTCTGTTCTTCATTTTATATACATATCTCAACACATTGATTCCTTCGACTTGGACAAGATTGATAATAATGTGTCTGATGCGTGACTCGATCTAATCAACAATTTGATAACGAGAAAGTGCGATAAAACCAAATGCTTTGATTGAGATCCTGTACGATAAAATCGTAAAGGACAAGCTTCCAGTATTATTTTAGAAAAAGCTACAATAGATGGCGTGACTGACAAACAAGTATTTCTATCAAACGATGCAATTGGATTAAAAATGGTAAAATATGTAACGAAATAATCTTGATATCTGTATAAAGACCATGTATAGCTTGAAGAGACAGTAAAAGATAGTGGAAAAAATTGCCATCGTACCGCATTCTCTAACATTTACTTGATTAGTATGTGCGACAAATTGCACAGTATCGTGTGAAATTTTCTTTAATCTTACATCTCTCTTATTAGGCTTTTTCTCGAAAGGACGACTAGGTCTGCATTGAAATCTGATCGATTAAATAAAACGACCGATCCCCGCATACTTCTTCCATAGTTGTTCAACAAAAACGGCTTAGAACCGGAACTGAACCGAAAACCGAAAAAAAAAACAAATTTTGATCAGAACGAAATCCGGAGCTGAACCGAAAACAAAAACCGTTTTTTTCAATTCAACGATCCTTTTTTTCTCCTCTCCCGATTTCGATGATTTTTGATATACATATAGGCAGTCAAGTTTAAGGGAGACATTGGGGGTTGAAGATACCCCTGCAAAATTAGTTTATTCAAATATTCCAAGAACGGCTCTATATTTTTTAGTGATTTAAAAACTAAATGATATACAGGGTTATTCACGTATGAGGACAGGTTCTTATGGCAACCCCCATTATTTGACGAGCGATTCAACAAAAAAAAGGCTACCTGGGTAGTGTTTTAGCATAATTAGAACCTCATAGCTCACTTGGAAGTAGGTCAAAAAAAACTCTATTTGGACAGGGTCGCGATTTTAAAAAACGACTAAGAATGACTCGGAGACCCTCCCAACATTGACTTTTTTAGTTTTTCGCCATTGCATTTTAGACAAAAATGCGAAACATCCCTACGTGTTCCAGAACAAAATGGGGAAAAACGAAAAAAATCAATTTTGTGAGCATTTTTTGACCAACTTCCAATGAGCTACGAGGCTCTAATTTTGATAAAATGATCTCTAGGGACTATTCTATAAATCTTTGAAATATTTTTCGAATCACTCGCCAAATAATGGGAGTTGCCATAAGAACTTTTCGTCGTACACGAATAAGCCTGTAGATTCGCTAGGGCTATCAGAAGGTCTAAACCGAGTTTTCATCCCTTGTTGAGGGTTAAAGTTATAAGTGATTATATGCCTTTGCCATTTTCTACCCCATGGTAAAATATATCGCCATGAAAATTGTTTTGCTAATAGAAAATTACAAAATAAAAGTTCGAGGGTTATTCTGTATTTGAAACATTTACCCTATAAATAATAAAAGAAAAAACGCTATTTTTGCAGGAACTAAAACCGGAACTGAACCGATAATATTTTTTTTGATTGGGCCGGAACAAAAACATTTTTACGAATCGACTACAACAGGGTATGGAATTACGGAAAATCGTCATTTTTGTTAGATTTGCATCGCTATTGGAATTTTGTCGATACTTTGAATTTATGCGTAGAAATGCGCAAATATTTCCATTGAGCAATCCGAAACCTGTGCATTTATGGCAAAAAGCTCGACATTTCGGCTGATAAATAGCTATGCATCGCAGGAAATTAGTTAAAATTTCTGAATTCGGTGCCAAATAAGGCGATGTCATGTTAGTAGGTACTACCACAAGTCACAAATACAACACAACAGATTTTCGTACAGTTTTCTTGATAAAGTGGCTATTGTTGATTTATTTTATTTTCAATTTTGTTTTTACACGATATCGATGGTGGTGGTGGTGGTGGTATTAATTCCTGCTAAACAAGATAGGTTTATATTTCATCCGAACAACATTGTTCATCAGGTGAAAAATAACTGGTGAACGGTTGGTATTTGTCCGATTTGAATGTTTGAAATTCTTGATAAAGAAACACAAGACTCGTGCTAGATACCACCTATATGAGATGTTGATCTTTAAATTTTTTGTTAATTCTATCAGAATACTCGATAATCGTTGATGGATAAGATTGAGGAGTGATTGTTGAGAGTTGGTGTTGTTAACGTCAAAGCGATCCGACTGTTGGTTGCCCGCTGTGAGCGGCTCCTCAACATACTAAAGAACGTATATACAGCTACCAGAACTACTATCATAAATACACAGTTGTCACCTTCTCACCGACTTAGACAGGGTCATAGGTGCTAATAGGTTATAGTTGTGGGTAATGACAGTTGTCGCCACCTGCGAAACCCCCTAAATCATCATCAAAACTTTAGAAAAATTCCAACGAACCAACCATTAACTAGAAAAATCTATTATAAATAAATTCTTTAGACGAGCTAAGAAGAAGAAGAAGAAGAAAAAAACTATATTCAACAAATGTTATCAACATCTAATAATTCCTAGTTGACGCCAAGTGACAGACGATAGAGCCACCCAATTGTGTAACGTTCTCTGTTAGAATGCTCAAGTCATCACAAACTAGGATATGGTCGATCTTCTCTCACATAAAGGATTCTTTCGTCGGTATAGTATTGTGACAGGATAGGTGATAAAGCATAATCAAGTAGCTGTTCACAAAAACGGCGCATAAATCCTTATAAAAAGGTGTTTGTCTGTATATAATTTTTATGAAACAGTCAACTCGAACAATTTATAAAAGTTGGTTGCTGTTTCTTGGAAAATTGCCGTAATTTCCACTGATTTATTATTAATTATCTAACATGGGGAAAAAGTCGCTTTATTATCTTATTCATTATAATTAATTAATTTGATTTTGTTATCATTTGTTGGAACGATATGTTGGTGACATTATTTATTAGTGGAGTAAATGTTGAAACAACTCTCCAATCTACATCGAGATTTATTTTGATGGTCGACTCTTTTTTGCTCTCTTCGTGTTTATTGTGATGTTGATACGACGAAATCCTCTCTAGTTGCATAAGTTTTATGTAGTTTTTATCGCGTCTACGCAATTTTATGAGCGATTTCGTAGCGAAGGGCTGCAGCCAGAAATTCAATGTTTAGTAATAACGATAAAATGTTACAAATCCACAGAGACAGACCAGTTTCAATATAATATAATGAAAATTATCGTCCAACTACGTATGGTAGTTATAAATTGTTTTTAAATATGAATTAATGAAAATACACCGGCAATGTTCTAATCCCTTTTATTTCTCTTTTATATCGTTCTTAATTAAAATCTTAATGCTGTTTATAGAAACGATACGATTTTAGATGATGTATTTCATCTCCACATCCTTGTCTGTTCTTTCAGAAACACCCATGTATTTCCATTATTCAAAAAGACTGACCGTCCGTCAATCGGGATCCATTATGCTTGATACATATCAATCCACTCAATGGCGTCTTATTGAAACAGCCGCACAGATGATTTCACCGTAAAATACTGGATATTCCGGTGAAATGTACCCACGGCTAAGCCTTTTCGAGTTATTTAAAATAGGGAATTATGATTGGACTAGCTTATTTGTGTGCATTACCCTGGAACGGCCTGTATATAAACGATATACTCCGGTGTATCCTGATTTTCTATGACAGCTTCGATTACGCGCACAGAAGTGATTGTCCATTTATCGGCTACTGAGGAATGTATCTAATATAAAGGTACTAACCTTTATATCTTTTGCTTTCGTTAAACTTGAATTAGAGTGGAGTGGATGCACGATGAATTAAAAAAAACACACCACTGTTCAGTAGCATTACAGTGATGATGCATTTTTAAATTGGGCGCATTTAAGGCCCATCTTTCAAGTTCCAGATACAGTTATTTCAAAATTTTTCGTTTTATTTTATTATGTATAACGACACATACACTTTATATACTACCAGAATATTATATGATTACATAATTTTCTATTACTTTGTCGGCATATTCCTATCAGGATGTGAAATATTTCGTGTACGATTATCGTTACATCTATCATCGAAATCTCGAAAATTTCCCGACTATTTCGATACAATCTAGTCCATCCAGTTGATATATTTGCAAAATATTCTTGTTTTTATTGTAACTTCTCCAAAATTGTATACAACAATAACACCCAAAAAATTTGCAATAATAAACCTGTAGCGTGGGTGACTCATATGTTTTGTACAATCAGTGGCCTTTCAACGTAAATACAAATCAAGGGAAAGCTGGTATTGTGTATATAAAATTATTACTTAAATATATCAATCAATTGCCCCCATTTTCAGGTTGTTGTTGTTGTTTTCCTGAATGTATACGACACGATTGCGTTGCTGAAATTAACAGCAGATAAAATCTTAAACAACTTGAAATCAACAATAATGTCGCTGGTTTTTCTTGTTGTTTTTCGTGAAAAACGACTGATAACACTACATAAACAATGTAATGTAACTCTAATTGACTCATTACTCGTTAACCATATATGGCGAGTGCGGTGCTATTTAAGCTTCTACACCTCTAACGTTCTGAATTATGCAAATTCAACGGCGACATACACACCTCTAACATCTTCCCATCGATCCATTATTATTGTAAAGATGTATCCGTGTGTGTGTTTTTCCTCTCAAATAGAGACTTTCGAAAAATCGAAATAAAAGAAATTAAATATTGTTGTAATTTTTGGTGTAGGAGTCCACAATGGTGGTCCTCAACTGTCTGTTCCAACAATAGACTATCTATTTTATCACCAACAACAGGTCACTATGCAGAAGCGACAATAAATAATAATAACAATAAAATTCCTTATCGTTTACGAAAAATTTCTCTCGATTTATTTATTCTCATTTTATCGATTTTATTTATTTAAACAAATATAAAAATTAGATAATTGACAAACAATAAAATAATAATGATAAGCACGAGTTTCTGTTATTACAGAATTGTAGGTGGTCTTGTTGTGAGGTCCCATTTCAAAAGTGCCATCATTGAATATAGCGGAAAACACTTCTGTTTTCATGCACGTTTACAAAATTATTAACTTCAAGCAAATATAAACTTGAAACTTGTTTCTTTTAATATATCAAATTACTGTAAAAATTCCCACTATACCCGCCATTCCTGCTATACTTACTTCATCTTTTTTTCTCTTCTCTGCGTACGCTTATTTCTGCTATTACACCGTTGATGAAGAGATTCCTGTGAAAATGAAGCTATATTACTATTTAAATGTTCATTTTCTTTTAGTAGTAATAGTGGTATAGTGGGAGGTGTTCCGGCTACAAAAAATTCAAAAGCCGAGCTTAATTGAGTCCTCAATTTGTAACTAAACCAAAATATCATTTAGAAGGTGGGCGTACCTCTTTAAAATGATTACAACTAACAAATTGCCGGTTGTGGTAATGTGTTTTTAATGAGTCAAGAAACGTACACACAAACACACGCACCAATCGTTTAAGATCGCATAAAAAGATCCGGCTTTAATGCGAAAAAATCTTGAAATAACTAACTTTTTTCTGTATACTATAAACCCCTAGGCAGTCTTGCTATGGATTCTTGTAGCTCCACAAATTGACAAAATTGAGGCAAGTTTCAGCTCTCTCTAAGAAGCGAAGGCTCCTTTCAAAAGGACGTTTTATAAACAGACGACAGGTAATCCATTTCTGTCTCGCTAATGACAATTCGATTAATTAAATATTTATTGGTTTATCACTGATTTAGAATCGTCTATTCCTATATAATCACATGGTCGCATTAATAACGACAATCGGTGAGAAATATCGTTTAAAAAGAATTTGTTAATTAGTTTACAGGTGTTTAAAATGTTTTCTGACATAAATTTTTCAGTTAATATCATTAAACTGGAACGAAATATCCCATATCTTGATCCAGCTAAACTTTAAAATTTAACGAGGGTATTTATTATACAACATTATCTTAACAGATATATTTTTATAAATTCTGAACGAAAAATTTCAACTCTTCCCAATAATAATAACAAAACTGTTTTGTATTAATTATATCTGCAGACAAATCAGCTCGACCAATCCAATTCAGTCTTTTGATGTTATTACGCGGAATTTTGCGGCTATTTCGAGATAATTAAACGCGAAAAAAGTCCACCACATAAATTATAATATTAATTAAATAGGACGATCAGCAAAATGAACGGAATAATTTTTGATTAGAACTTCAATCAGCAACGAGCGTGACGAATTTCTTAATTTCAATCAAGATAAATATCTTTGTGCTCATTTTTTTTTAGTCTTCACCCTATATTGGCAGAGTTTCATTTATTTGTCGGTTAGAGTTATGGTTTTCTTATAAATGAATTACGAGACTACAAAGCTACAAGAGGCTTAATAATTAAATTGAATAAATGTGCCGGTTGTAATTGGGTTCTTAATAATAGCAGGGCGGGGTGAATGTAGAGAGAGAGCAAGTCTTTGATTAACGACTTCAATTATACTCCTGTTTTTCTTGTTTATTGCAAAAAATACTTATTTTTTTATTATAATTATTTAATACAATTAACGTTGGTTAAAAGACAAAAATATTTATAAAGTCTAACCGATGCACTGTTTTTTTGGGGGGGTTTTGATTAAATTACACGAATCGTAGGTGTTCTTTGTGTGTATCTGTTTCGTTTCTACAAAGTTGATTGAGTTATAAACAAAAGATGGTTGTGAATCCTAAACTAATTACCACACATAAATTTTTTATCTAAACAAGAGACTACAAGTAATAAAAGTAAGCACCCCACACACGATATTGGCGAGATGTATTGTTGTTTATCGATTGTAGGTGGTTTATGTGTGGGTTAGCACACTCTAGGTGCATTAGTTTGCATATTAATTTTTCCTATGTAAAAAAAGCTCCTTTATTAGTAATAACAACAACAACAATCGTCATCTTTTATGTTGTTATTTGAGCGATACACGGAATATTACCAGGCTTCAAACCGTATAAAGTCATTATAGTTTTATTGGGAAAGTTGGAAATTTTCATGAATCCAAGATGCGTAAATCGAAACTATTTTTAATATGGAAAGTATCGGCTATAAATATTGCTTAGTATTGACAGGTATGTAATAAAATCTTGTACAAACTAAATATTTGTCGTATTTTCGTCCTTCAAAGATACCCATCTATTATTTTCTATAATTTTCCTGTTCGTATAGAAAAAAAAAAAGATGAATTCGGACTCCCCAAGTTGTATCCATGTTTTGTATATAATATAGATACAATCCCTATATATACCTACTATATATATGTTTCTTTTGTTAGTATCAACGGAACAATAAAGCATGTAGGTGAGATTTTATTAATTCGAATAAATTTCAGTTTGTCATTTACACGACTTTATGACTAACGTTATATCACCATTTGAAAAATTTGTAGAAACTAAGCAACCGACCATGGCAATAAATCGCCAACAAATTCATGTAATTTCAACATTTAATTTAGATAAGGGATGCTGTGTGTGTCTGTATATATACACGTATAAAGATAACACATTGAAATTCACCCATTATCATTATCGCAGCTGTAAGAGACGCACCCATACATGTTGACAACATAATCTAACAACATTATAGAGAAACATGATAAATTCACCAAGCCGGTCGCGGTGTAAATCTCCATTTGATGGATTTTTTATGGTGAAAGTGTTGCCAAATTTGATTTAATTTGAATTTATTCGCCATAGATGGATAACGCGGACTAGATATTTGGGAGCTTTCCTTTGCGATAAAATTGCTGAATTCTATCATTTCGTTTTTCGAAATATTGACCAATGAAATTTTCGAGTGATAATGGTTTCTAGTATTGAGGAAAAAACCTGTATTTGATTTCAAACATACAAATTGGCCGGTTATCTAAACAATAGACAAAACTCTTATCTCTCAATAAGGTAATCTAGCATTCGAAAAAACTAATAATAAATTCAACAGGTCGTTACATGTTGGTTATTTCTAGATATTTCACAAAAGAAAACTGACAAATTTTGCCATTTGTAATAGTGAAAGTGTTGTTTTATCGTCACCAAATAATTTTGCACTTGTCAACCGTTGGCCGTAAATGGAAAATGTAAGTCTTTATGATTTTTTATTATTGTTGTTGTTGTGATTATAGATGATTCGGTTTTTGCACAACAATATTACAAAATGTTTAAACAATAAATGCAAAAGAGACGAGAGGCGAAAAGATTCGGTTAAAGTCATTGAAAATCTTTTACTTTGTTGCTTATAATTATTACGAAAGTGAAACTTGTTCAACTATAAATTGTCCGTGGTGTTTTTTTTTCGTTTTTATTTAATAAAAATATACGATATATGTACACATAACGATAAATAAAGTCGTATAATGTTGACTATAATGATTGGAAATATCGGTATAGATATTTTAGTGCTAATAATGCGAGAGTAAATTGTTACAAACAACAATGACGATTTGTCATTTTTCAATATTTAATATTTTTCATCGATGTATCTATTCGTTCTTTCTATAACGTTTAGAATTTAGATTATTTTGTAGAATGTCTTACGAGCAGAAATTGCCACCTTCAGGCCAAACGTTAATACATTAATAATCCGTTTCGCCCTTTACTACTCTAATTAATTATAAATCGAGCCGTATTGCCAGCCTTTAATTAAACTCTAGCGACCTGTATTTGATTTAATAATCAACAATTGATGTTGCATATAAATAAAAAAATCCATCATTTATTTTTATAATTATTATTATTCATAGCGTGTACATTGTTGATTTATCAAATAGACTTTTTGATATGAAAACAAATGGGTGGCTTTTTCTTTCAATTTAAAATTCAGAAAGTAAACTTACCTGTCTTTTATATCTACATATGTTTCTGGTTGCTAATTAAGATCAATACAAGATTATCACACGAATAATAACATACAACACTCGGCTACCGATATAAGTCGTTGACACATTTTCTTTTAAATTGTAATTAATCCGATAAAAATGCAATAATATTGCAAATAATTTTTTGGTGGTATCTTGGGTGGTAGAATTCGTTTCGTTTTTTCTTCTTCTCCTCTTCTGTCGATTATTGTGTTGTTGTTGTATTAATTTAACCAGTTGCAATTCAAACGATCACGTATTGAATTTCTGGTTCCTTTTAGGCTCTCAAAACGACCTGTCACACAATCTTAAACAAGCTATTTATTTCAACATATTTATTATAAAACATTCAAAACATGGCATACAAAATAAATGATTTATACTATATATATAATATAAAAAAAGTAATCTGTAAGGTAACAATACAGTCAGGAGTATTTTACAAAAGACTTACGTACTATGAGGCAAGGTGTTTCAGTTCTAGTTTTTTATCTTTATACATACATATTTATAATTATTTACAATAATCGAAACTATACAGAGTAGATATTGACGATAGAGGCTTAATTATAGTGGAATTACGTCAATAAAAAGTCGTTAAAATCGGACGTTTCCAGTGCATGTTCGGTAAAGTCGGTGTGCAAAAGCGCCGGCAAACAAGGATCACTAAAATCGACCGGCGATAGTGATGTTTCCGGAAAATCCGGCGATGCCAACAATGAATTATCCGATAATGGTAAAGATTCACCATCTGATTCCAATAATAAACAATCCAAATCGTTATAATCCGATAAACTTTCTATTGTTGCTGTCGTTGTCGCCGGTTCTGGATTATTTAAAGCTGCACTTAACGTCGATATATATTTCATGGCTAAACGTAACGTTGTGATCTTCGTTAATTTCTCATTATTCGCACTACCAGGTAGTACCGGTGCCGTTTGCATGTGCGGTATAACACGGCGTAGTGCTTCAAATGCTTGATTAATCTCCCTCATCCGATTGCGTTCACGTGCGTTCGCCGTTTTGCGACGATATTTACTTAATGGTGCCGGTTTCTGTTTTGTTTTATGTATTTTATTCGATTTCAAATTATTATTATCGGTTTTATCGTAATTCGTTTCAGTTAAACGTCTCAATGATCTCGGGCGTAATGAATATTTATCCTCTTTAATTGATGTAATCGCCCGATAATCATCGGTGTTGTTATTGTTCGGATCTGGATAATCCGATAATTGATTGAATTGTAATAATGAATCCATTTTTTTCGCAACACTAACAACACTGATTAACACACACATACACATACACATAGATACAATCAACTGGTCGATTTTAATTTCCGATATTTGTTTAATTTGATTTCGTTCATTGCGTTTTGTGTTCTAATCGATCGTTGTAGTCTCTTTAGATTTCAATGTTTTTGTTGTTGTTGGATGTTGTTAACTGAAGGACCTCAACTTGGTCACTGATACTCGATTGTATGTGCGTGGAGTCTGTGTGTATAGTCTTGGTTCTATACTCGCGACTTCCCCACCTGAACACGCGAGATCGCCTGCATTTACAATAATAATATAACGTACGTCAAGTGTATTATAGAAATGATGAATTGGAAGATCACTATGAAGGGAGAATAAACGATGATAAAGATCTTTAATGTATTAAATGATTAAGAGGTCGATTTTATTGTGGAATCATACGGTCATATCATTAGCAACTAGAGGAATTCCACGAATTGTTGCCGAAATTTCATGCATATTAAACACGATAAATATTGTTGGTATTGAAGAGATTTCTTTGAAACAATTTGGTGAGATTTTTAGAAATTGTAGAAGAGGACAACTTGTAGATTTACAAAGTTTTACATTTTAACAACAATCAAGACGTGTACGATAAATTTCCGTTGTCTCTTCGATCTTATCTTGGTTTTTATTTCATGGTCGGTAATTAATAGCTGGAACGCATGTGTCTCTTAACTCATCCTTTTGCATATTTTATTTATTTTAATTTGTGGCCGTTCTCTGTATATGTGTGCGTGTATGTTTTTTTTTTTGCAAAGTGTGTGGGCGCCACGTAACCGTGATATATGAACACTTGCTTTACGAATACGGTTATTTATGGGGAAATTCAATTCCCCAATCGAAAGGTAAATATAGGAAGTTGGTATGATTGATGGTGTGTAGGTGGTGACGGTGTCAACTAGTATTACTAATTATATTGTGGGCGCCGTCGTCGGCAAGCACGTGTTCTCCACTTTGTTACATATCGTATTGTCGGTCTGTCAACGTGCCAACACTAAATAGATTGTTGTTACATTCCGTTTCACTATTTTCATTTAGAGTGCAACTCAGAATTAAAGGACATCGA
>JAZBGW010001249.1:0-16658 GCA_037464815.1 Mylabris variabilis
ACGAAGTTTTATTTAAACGTTGTGGTATTTAATTAAAGATAATATAGGACAGTAGATAATATTTGAATTCGAATTTTGATTCTAGTTTTACTCGTGTTGAAATTACAGTTTAAACTCAATTTAAATAACAAAGGTAGAGACTTAACGGCGAAATTTTCATTTGTACGTTTAACGAATTGTCGAGAAAGATATTAATTGTTACGTTGGATAATATTCAAACAAGTGACCGAATAATTGGTGAAAAGTGAAAGTCATTAATGTTGTACGATCAAATTATTTGATAAAAGGTAGAATTTAATTATAATTGAGTAAGTAATCAGTGACCTGGAAAACGGTTACCAAAAATCTGATTATATTAATATTCATGTGGGGATACACAAATGTGTATGATGCTTGTGCTCCTGGACATTGCCGATAAGGGCTGAGTGTAATAGTCGACAGCTACTGCATTCCAAATATGCCTGATAAACAACACTTGATTTGTTGGTCCTTTTACTTTAAAAAAATATTTACTAAAACTCGAATATACATTATATACTTCATATACCCACATACAGGTACCTATACATATGTAGACGTAATTATACATAGAATATCATGAATAATATGCCAACTTTGCATATAGTTATTTCTTTGATATGAGATCATTCAACATCAAGAGCTTCCATTGCAAATCGTCGACAAATATCGGTCAAAAACGTTATTACATAAATAAATAAAATATCCCGCCTTATTTTAATGACTATAATAATGGTAGCTAATATCGTATGGTAATCAGAATCACTATTGACTAAAATTGATATCTTCATATATAGGTACACATTTATATACTGTATATTTAACGTATATTTTCTACAATTTGTAATTCATCTATACCTTAACCGTCAATCAAAGAAGAATAATTTAATAATAACGGGAAGGTCACTATTCACTCCTAAAATTACAATATCAATACTACATAATTATCCAAAAAATATATATTAACTCCAATTTATATACAATTACCTCTAACTTTTTTGATTTATTCACTACAATTCTCGATCACAATTTGTACTATCAAAGATATGCTTATTTATTAAACTTATTGGATAACCTCCCTTTACCCGAATTTCATCGAGGAATTGAGAAAATTTGAGAACGTTATGCATTTATCAAGTAAGCAACTCTTTATAGATGATCATGATGATGGTGATAGAGAGATCAATGATCAGAGCCAGGATTTTAACTTTACTAAAATTTCATTGATTAAAGACTATCATCTTTATAGAGAGCACTTTTCTAGTCGATATATTCTCGATTATTTCAACTACGTTGTTTTCTAGTTGAAAACTTACAATCCAGAAACTGTAGTTTTCGTTTAACTTAGAACTTGCAAGATGAAATTTAACGTTATGACATTTATACACAGTATTTGTCTTTAGATAATTTCTATCGTACACCAAACTGTTGATATTACAAAGTTAAATTAGTTATGGGGTTTGTAGTTTGTCATATTTTTACAAACACAGCGACATTTAGACGTGCATAAGGGAACAAATAAAGGTAGAAAAGGAAGCGAGAGAAAAAAATGAAAAATATGCTTTATAATTAATGCAGACATTGTAAAATGAATTTCTGTTCCATTAAGTCTATATGGATGAAAAAGCCAATTTACGAATTGAAGGAAATTGTGCAGTTAAAAAGCTTCACAAAAAATATCGCTATGTAGATGACACAAAACAGAACATTTGTACGAATTTTGTTGAAACGATAAAATTACACTTTACACATAACAACAAAAAATAGGTGTCGTTTTATATTATTAAACTTTAGGTATTCATTGCAATAAATTTGTATATTGTATAGATAAACTCACTCTTAATTATTATTATAAAATACGGTTTGTAAAGTTGTGAAATAGGGGGAGGACTAGAAGTTATTATGCATGAATTGAGTTAAGCGGTTTTAGAGGAAATCTTAAAGTATGTATTTAGAAGACATAAAAGATTTATCTACATTTATTTTAACGAATTTCTCAAGTGAAGTACTTCACAAATTTATAACGTATAGTTTTTGGTCTTACAGGTTAAACCTGAAAAACTGTTCGCTTGAAATACTTCCATAATAGACGGAAGAAATTAATTACTTTTAACTTTTTGAAATATGAATAAGTACCTGCTACTAACTTTTACTACTTTTCAGTTTTAAATGTCGTTTACAGTAACACTATAGCTGATACAAATGAAAAGTTGTGCGGTAATCTACAAAATTTTCCGCTAATTTCAAAAAAACTAAAAATGCTTGATCGACAAAATTATACAAAAAGTGAAAAGAAAACATCATGAAAACTTTCAAATATCAGTTCATATTTGTCGTAAATTTAAACTTTTACAGGCAATTTGAAATTATTGTACACAAGTTCCTTTATCGTTAAGGCATGTGTACAAACACACATAGTTTTAGATTACCACCCCTTTTTGTTTTGTTTGACCACAAAAAGTCTCTCTTATTTCTCAGTTCTCTGATAGGTTTCTATTGAATCAAGACGGGAAAACACGTAAAGCAAGCCTATAAAATTTCTTTCTTTTATCTTTAGACTACATTTTCGCTGTATTTCTGCTTTGCGCGTAAGAAATAGTCATAAGTAACGGAACAAACAAAAGATTGTCGTGTATTACAAAATACCACCAACTTTACTATTGATTTATCTGTTCACTCGCAAATAGAGCACTTAAACACTGTTATTATTCTACTTGCATTAAATGTTTTGTAGATGAGAAATCATATCCTATTTACAATAGCTGTTAACACTATCTAACAATTCTGTATTTTAATACAAAACTTTAGTTAAATATAACAAGGTATTTGTTGTCAGAAGAAAAACGAAAACAAAATCTATTCTCTACTAGAAGCCCTAAAAATATATCAACACGTTTGCAAGTTTTCTTTTGTTTAATGATAAGGATTGGAGTAGGACAGAAACGGTGATAAAAAATTTTCGGGACAGTTACAAAAAGTTACGTTAGTATTGTCTTATAGCGAACTCTTAGTAAAATTGTGTGAAAGTCCACCGATAAGTTAGCAGTTAAATATTTTTTGCTTTATCAATGCTGAAATTGGATACTGTTACTAGTTTATTTTCTATCATTTTATTCGCATTAGTAACAATCATGTTGTGATTAATTGTATCATTAAACAAAGTGATAGATTTAATCTGTTTTTGAACACAATTTAGTTTTTTAGAATGGAAAAAATATACGATTGTTATCGTTTAAATGCACAAAATCAGGATTCTTTCGTCAATTATTTATTTTAGTTGACAAATTGCCGTATTTGTATTTATTTGATGTCTCCTATGGCTCGCAGAGTAACAAATTTTTTACTCTCGTATTGAATTCACAACACTTTTCGATAATAAATACTACTTACTTTTATTGTTAGATGTATTATTTAGCATCTGAAAATGATAGTTTTTATTGTGTTATATTGTTTTCTATAGATGATATCCTAGATAAATATACGAAAACAATTTTGAAAATGGTTAAAACAAGTCATTGGTTAATTAAGATAAGTCACTCACTGTCTCTTCTATATAAACAATTAGAGAATTTTGTAAGTGTAATCTCTTAGGTCATCAAGAAATCTAATAATAAAAAATTTAAGAGCAAAGCACAATCTCACTTGCAACTCTGAAAGACAAGAGAGCTTGTAGATATCGATCGTTTAGGGTGACCTATAGTTGTGCTAGTCCTGTTAAATTTCACTAGTCTGCTACTGAATATAACTTTGTTTGGCAACTGTAAATACAACCTCTTGTTTTTAGTAATAAATTTACCGAAAATTTTATATAATTTTTTTATAAAGAGATACCGCTGCTGAAACTTTTTTCATATTAAGTCAAGTCAATATAAACTATGAACAAACAGTAAATTTATAGAGGCGTAACGGTTTTCTCCCCTTTTTCTCTTTTTTAAAGAGAAAAAAGATACGAATTCGATAAGATTTTTTTGTGTTATTGGCAATTAATTTATCTCAACAAACTATAGTTGAGAATAAGTTTTCCGTGAGAATTTCCACAACTCGACTGTGCAGCAACATAAACACGTAAGTTTGTCGAGATAGACGACTTACCGGCGCCCTGGCAGCTTTTCAACGATTCTTGTTTATTATTCTTTCAATTTTATTCATTCTCCGTTAATAATGTACAGTTGTTATTATAAAATTAATTTGTCATTTATTATTATGATTTTTCGTTTACTAAAACGAATAATTGTTTAAATATGTATTTGGATGAGAGCGATAGGGATAGAAAGAGAGTAAAAAATGAATTTGAATTATTTCGTTGATTTTAATATTTGATGATTTTTGGCGGAAAGCTCCTTTTGTCATATACTCCATAAAATACCCCTGAAATATTATACCTATTTTAGTTCAAATGAAACGAACTTTTTATGTCAGTTATACTACAATATTGTAAAAGAAACATATTTACGTAAGAAACTATTTTAGGGTGAATAGAACCCAAAAATAAAAATCCACACAATTCTTTTTATACAAAGAAAACCGGAAACATTTCAATAATTTCACTAACGATAATTTGAAGTGGACTACATTTTCTAGCCGTTCCTGTTGAAATTGTAATCTGACATGCAAGATTGATTAGAGCTTTTACTAATGCCAATGTCCAGTCCCGAGGCAGAAAGCTGGTAAGACTAGTGAGCTTTTTTGATTGATATATTAATCTTGTAATTAATAGTTAAATATTCGTTTCAATCTAAATGTTGTCTGTTCGTTGCTTAAACAGCAAAATAATTGGTATTCTATTGATAGATCATCAAAATCATCGGATGCCAATGTTTGTTAAATGTTTATAGATCGATTGAAGATGATTCAACATTTTTAGCGATTATTTCAGATGATATTTAATGAAAAATAACAATTATTTTCAGTAAAATATGTTGCATTGTAGAATTTATATTTCATTATACAAATTGGTTATATGAAGGCACATAGATCAAATTATTGATTAAATTAAAAGCTATTTGATCTCTCGTTAAAGTTGACTATCAGTGAGGCTTCAGTAGGGATTAATTCAGGTCGAAATGAGTAAATACATTGGTTAATGCAAATTTTCATAGTTATTAATAGAAATAACAACAATAGATATCAATTTTCATATTTTAATGAAATTTACATACAAAAACATACAGTTTACATTTTGTTATCTGCATTCAATTTGTGATAATTTGCATAAAAAAAAACTCTAAGAGATGATCTATCATTGACGTACAATTTTATAAAATTCTTATAGCATCCGGCTTCTAAATCGTATTCATTCGTAAAATGCGAACTTTGCAAATAAGAAATATGGATTTTCATTCTTTTATCATGGAAGATAAATGAAGTTTAATATATTTTCGACCTCTGTCTAAATTCCAATATAAAAGATGCCTGTCTAAAGCAAAACGCTTTAATGGGGACCCGTTAATTAAAAATATTTGAGGATTAAAAAAAAACTTGAGTCTATAAAAATCTTGACAAAAAACACATTTTTTCCCATTATTAGAAATTCATATTTAGAAAACATTATCTAGCGTGTCAAGTGAAAACAAGGCTTTTTTAAAATGATAATTTACTGCCGTATTTTATTTCTACTGAAATTTCAGAGAAATTGATGGAATTTCATCAAAATCCATTTGTTTATCTTCGTTTGCTCTATTTGCCGTTTAAAACTTAAGAATCTTCATAAGGGTTGAGTGGAGGAAAGTTGAGATTAGGTAGTACGGGTTTTAATTTATAAGTTTCTTTCAGTTGTACTTTAGATTTTATACTAAATGGTGGTATATTGCGAAGTCCTTTTAAATCGGTATGTTGATTAACTGGAATTTTTGGATTAATTAAGCTATTGGACGATTGAAAACCTAATCAAGTTCCGGTGTTGTAGGAAATGAAGTAATTAGTGAATCTGCAAATTTCATTCGAGATTAATGTAGAGTTTACTTTACTATTATCGTATAAAATAGATTTTCTTCAACGTCTTTTCATCGTACTCGTGAAAGATACAAAAAAGGGCATTTTCTATACGATCGAAAGCATACTTTAAAGGTTTAACTCTTGGCACGTTCGCAGCAACCATTCTCCATTCTTTAATTAAATACGAACTTCCAATATTGTAATATATGGGAACGATCAACGATAATATTTCTTTTAATTTTACTCATTTATTTATTTTCTTTCTCAATTTTGTTTACTCTTTTTATAATGTAGTACCTTGGATCTTGAATTACACGTATAGCATGCAACTAGAATTATAAAAAAATAAATAATACACAACAACAGAAATGTAACTAAACTGTAAAGTTTTTGACGTAAAACTAATCTAAACTTCACCACATTTATACGCGAACGACACTCCTTTTTCGGTTTATCTCGTTAAATCCAATAACTGTCATTTAAATATCGGGTACGACAATAAAATAAAATGGCTACTTTTTCAAGGAACTTTGTTTCATTGCAATTGAATCAAATTTATAAAATGTCACACAACTGAGATATTTATTTTATCTGTCGAATTTAGAGATATAAATAGAGAAACTTTACTGTAAACAACTATTTATAACGAGAAATTAAAGAACAATAAATAAGACGGTATCGAATGCCCTTAATAAACCAAAAAGTTTCTCATATTGCTGATCCATCAACTATATGAATTAACATTGCCTGCCTTAACCATTCAGATATGATCTAAATCTTTTCAGTTAGGTTTTCTATGTATCCTATCTTATTTGTACAAAAAAATCACAAAAGTTAGCTAGAAATGTCACATAAACATGGTCTAATAACTCACAAGGGCGCCCCTTCGATTTTCTTCCTCTATTGATATTTTCCATCAAAATCTAAGGACACGTACTTTTTAACCCGCTGAAAATCATCTACAGGAGTTGACAATACGCATAAATGTTGGTCCCCCAAATCAATATTTCTACAACTTCCTATAATAGAAGTCAGACTTCAATAGGAGCAAGTCCAAGAAATTATGAATTGATGGACACAAATTGACAGAAGTTATAGGGGTTGATATTTATAAGAATTTTATGCCTAAAATACTACTACATACAGCCATTCAGTCAACGAATAGGAGTTTCTTACGAATTGATCACATTTAGTATTTAATGGAGCCAATAGCAATTTGTAGAGCACAAAAAAATCGAATATACCTGTTTTGGCGTTTTTGTGAGAAATCAGTCTGAAGGGATGACCCAACTCTACGTCTACATATGCTAATGACAAGTAACAATTCAATATATTTTTTATACGATTTCCATGGAACCAGGACATTTTCGTACTGTTCTTTTACATTTTTCCATAACCTATAAGCCACCCCGCACTTTTGGACTATAATACTCATTAAAAAAATGATAATACTTGTTTATTACAGTTTTGTCTTACACTTAACTTATTTACATCACCTCAATAGATTTATTAACTTATTCATGGAGCTCCTTATCGATGAGAAAAATTAAAGAGATATCGTCTATAAGGAAAGTGGAAATTTTTGCGGGAGGCAAGTTGGTATAAAATAATGAAAGAGTAAAGTTGAAATTATTGGATTGCGTGAAACCTACAGAATTGAAGCCAAAAAAAGAGTATATGCAAGAAAAATATCTTCCACTGACATTTACTTTACATATGGGTAAGGGTAGCTCGCCCTTCAAACGCATTTTTCACAAAAACCCAAAAACATTATATGCTCTAAAAATTACCATTGATGTCATCACAGCACAAACAATACTTTTTTTTTAACTATAAGAAGTTGTAATTCGACTTGATCGATATGCGAGCAAGTGTATTCTTAGTTAGTTCTTATAAAGAATTATTTTCAGTGGCTTACATTCAACTTGATTACCTGCAACTATACGAAGCTGTAAAAACGGTCATTTGAGGGAGTAACTTTGGAATGTAGTTTTACCCCGTGGAAGTGTTCTTCGACAGACGAAAAAATTCAAATTTCTTAGATTTTCATGGTGAACAAGAAGTAGAAAATCGGAGGGGACACTTGAAACGGTTCCCTTGTCAGTTATATAGTGAAAGAGTTTTTATTTGTGAATTGCTTGTGAAATCTTTTTTGTACTATGTTGGATTACAGAAAAATGCATCATTCAACTTAAAACAAGTGTACCTAACAAACATGCATGTTTACAATAAAAAATCTAAAAAAGGATTGAAACAGCAAATAATGCAGGTATGAATTGTGAGAATGATGCAGTAAAATAGGAAATACCGTTTTACAAAAAGATAAGCTTCGGTTCTGCCGAAAATATCACAGTTAATCATTTGTAAGTGCAGACGTTTGTTAGATCTAATAACGTTCAATCAAAATTAAAATTTTTTATTGGAAATTCAACAAACTTTTGATTTGTAAATGGCAGAATAGCATTCGAAATTTAATGGAAATGCTATTGAAGAAATCGTGTTTCTATATCCGAAGTTACGCTTAGATGGATTGACTTTAAAGTCCGGGTTATGAATACATCGGACTTTATGACGTTGAAACGGTCAAATTGTAGATCACTAGTTTATAGCAGTTAAATTGTTATATCATCGCCTTTTGAAAGGTGAATTCAATAAAAACTTGCACATTTTTGGCAGTTAAATTTCGCACATTTAAAATAATTCAAATTTATTTGACACAATTGAGCGAATATGATGACTGACATCTAGTATTGGAAGGAAAAGAAAAATGAACGTAAAATATATTAGTGTGTGTAACACGCCAGTTTTCAGCTTTTAAAATTTAACGATATCTGACATTTATCGTTGTAGTGTATAAAACTCCAAAATCTCTAGAGATAACTGAATCAAATTGTTCTATAACAAATCTTAAGCTTTTGTTGGTGTCACTGTCAATCATTTTATTTATTTGGGCCCGTTATAGCTTCTATTTATACACACAGTTGACAACAATTTTAATCTAATTCACAATAATTTGATTGAAGGCTAGAGAAATCGGCTTCAATATGAACTGAAAATTTCTCCTATTACCAGAGAATTTTTATACGTGATCTAAATCTACGTTGAATGGTAGAAACAGATAAAAGGTCCACTCCCGCCATCAACTAACAAAACTTTATATGTTTAGATATTTCTAAAGTTAAAGACCTACTGATAACAGAAAATTTATAGTTAACTGTATTCAAGATAAAGCATAGTCGGAAGTATTCTTTGAAGTTTTCTTGGGCATCATGCTGAATTCCACGGAAATACATAAAATTGAATTTATTGTGAAAAACATTAAGCATTGATTTTTCTTATTATATCAAGTCTTACTGATAATGTAAGAAAGAATCAATTTTTGTTTCATTTATTATTCGCACATTAAGAAACGGTATGGTTTAATATCAATTACCTTTTTGAACGTTTATAAAGCAAAGTAATTAGAAAAAGTTTCTTATTCTTCAATATGGATATTGAAGTTTGTTGCTTTTTTTATTCAACTTTTCAATTGAAAAGCATTAATTGAACGCTTTAGGATCCTGTTATGGCTGCACATTAACTAAAGCGATAAATAATACAGACGAAAAACAACCCTAAAATAGGCTTCTTCTTTCTTGAGATTATATTTTAATATTAGTATTAAATATTGAACTTAATTTCTAATTAATACAACAGGAGAGTATACTCTCAAGCCAAAACGTTTGTCATAATAATTAGCCAAACATAAAGAAATAGATTTTTATACCAGGATCAGTAAACTTTCTACCCCGGTAATTAATTACGCAAAAGTAAACAGAGTCTATCCCAATTGATCGGGATCATGTTTAAACAACATGTCTTGTAAATTATATTGATTATGCCAATTGAGTTTGAGGTAATATCTCGAATTGGAAGGGCTGTTTTTTTGACGTTTCGAAGGGAGGTTTTAGCCGTTGTTACAATTATTTAAATTAAATAAATTGGACAGAATAAAAATTAGTTTTTCCTGAATTGAACATTATTAAAGATGATAATAATATTTTAGGTGAGTTAATTGTTTCTTTTCTCTAATTTTTCTATTGAATTTGGAATTTATTCAAAAAGCACACATTAACGTAGATCATGACGGAAATTTAAAAGAAATAAAAAATGGCTTGTTTCGGATTCGCTGGCAAACGGCCCAGCAGATATTTGCTAGGTTGCCCGTCAGCTCAGTTCGGCTCTGGTTAGGATCCTGTGTCATCAATTATAAATGAATATTTGCATTCGCAACGGTAATTATTTTTTACTTTGAAATTGATGCGCTTTCCAATTACATTGTGGGTGATTGACGAAAAATATTTTGCTTTGAATACCTTAATTCAGCTAGTAACTAGACGATTTCTAAGGGAAAAACGTTACGGAATTCGTTATTAACGTAATTACTAAAGAGAGTTGTTAGTATCTTCAATTACTTAAATATAACAGCTTTCATCTTTAACAAGTAAATAATGAGTAAAAAGGATATAGTTGAATTCTAAGATTTATCAAAATAGGAAATTTGCTACATATAATACTATTGAGAGTAAGTTAAATGAACGAAATAGAAGAGCGATTTAAAAAATCGAAAGCAATACATCTCAGTTTAAAGAATAATGAATTACAAGAGGGTAGAGAACAGGATCTATTCGGAAAATAGGTGGAAAAGTGATACATCACCGTATGCAAAGCACAGTCGATAGGAAATTTTCAAGTAAAATTGAAACAATGAAAGTAAATTTGAACAAAAGTCTAGGGAGTATCGGTGATGCGATTCATCATGTTTAAGGAAACCCATCTGTTCAGGAACTCCACAGAGTGAACTTGCTATCCATCAAACATTTCTATATAAAAGAGACAATATAGTCTTATTTCTTTCGGTATTTTTTTTACTTGGTCGTTTTCTATGTTGCTTTTCTGTACAACTAATGACAATATGGCGCCAGCAGTCTCATTAAGGCCCCCCAAAAACTCAAGACATTTAGCTTTAAAGTAGTCGCGATATCAGCTCCACTTGGCTGCTTTCCCGCTCGATACGGGAACAGATGTAAATAACTGGCCTTTATTATTTTATTCCAGTATTTCAATTCTAAACAGGTACTTTTGAAATTGAACGTAAATAATTCCATTTTATGTTTTAACATAAACTTTTCACTTTCAGTCGTTTGATTTAGATCTCAAAAAATATATATACCGAAGATAATACTCTAACAGTTATTGGGCAAATGAAATTATTAATACAAAATACTTCTAAACGACCGGAAACGAGTAGGTATTTAAAGCCGATCAAAATTACAATTCTTGCATAGGTGTAATAAGAAGCCTTTTAAAGCATATCAGCAAAATAGTTTTCGTGTTAAATCATTCAAGGAGGTACTCAACAGTTAAATCCAAATTAATAGAACCGTAAACAATAAAATCAAAATTTGCAGAATTGTTAAATGCAGTTAATTAGTAGTCTCAATTATTTTGTTGAAATGTTTGCAGGAATGTAACGAATGTCAATATTTGTACACGTAATTATCTAAATACTATATGTAAACTGCATTTAGTTGAATGTTAGCTTATGTTTCCCAAATTGCGTACCTAAATTCTTTTGCGTTATATTTTTTATGTATAAATAATAAGCGTAAATTGGAATACACTAGTTCATTTGATAATTACACAAGGAAACGTCTTCTATTACCCCACCACGACTAACACTGTTCAAAGTTTCTGAGATTTGGTGAGTTTTCTCGTTTTCTCTGTCTGTAATTACTAATTAGACAAGTTTTGAAGTTGCCGCAAGCGTACAATCGACTGCCAAAGTCATTCGTATGTACGAAGTCCGCATAAGAGAATACATCCTTTTCTAGGACATATCGGCATGTTGAATGTCATACACATTTGTTGACTATGGTCGGATGTTATACGAGACGGACATGTCAACTAATTCATCCTGAATAGCTTGTTTTAAACTTTTACAAGTTTATGTTTAACGTTAATACCACTTTTATCGATTATTGATCATTTTGATTTTCCATTTTTTCAAACATACCTATTCGGGAAGTTATTCATTTATTTGATTTGTGAAAAATCTCCATCATGTTTAGTTATTAGCTTTTTAAAAATTGTAGATTGATGATATTATGACCATTATTAAGGCAAATAAGCATTTTATTGAAGTAATTGAGATGGATTGAAGGCTGGAAGTTTTCTAAACAGATAATAGTCGTAGTTTTCAACGTTTGAAAGGCGCCATTAAACTAACGAGACGGGTGCGAACACTGATGATTGTTAGATCGAATTGAAATGCCCCTCTGTTAGATTCCAGTAAGATTCCAGTGAATTCCTTCTCTTAGATACCATCGCGATTCACTGTCCTGCTATTTCCACCTCATCGCATTTCTCTAAAGATTTCTGCTATTCATTTAGAAATCTCTTATCTTAAACAAATCCAGCACAATATGACGGCAATGCCCACGGCGTATCGTTCCGCCTCTCTTAGTCTCTGTCAACGCAGAAGAAATTTGTTTTTCATTTATTAGCTAGCGAATATTACCCAAACTTTACGCCCTCACCCAATAAACCAGCAACTCGACAATTATTCTAGACAGCAATTATCAATTATTTTCAAATCAACTGAATAGAAATTCTATAATGAAAGTGATGTAATAAACGCAGATGAGTCTCTTCTAATACTTAAGATATGTATGTATATACTTAATACACGATTTTTTTTAACGAACTCAACGTATATTTCTTCAACTAAAATACGTAACTATAAGTATGATTACCAAATGTATAAGAGGGAAAACAGTAGGATTAACTCAAGGCCCGACAAGATGCTGCTGTCATAAGCTCTTAATCAAACTGAGAAAAGTAAGAGCACTGCGCAAAATATTACATACGGTTTTTATTATAGCAGATTTCAGTTTCAGAGAAATTGCAGACGAAAATATCCACCCCCTTATTACAACTGCCACCGGCATCATGTTTTATCTTTATGCAAAAAAGGTCATGCGCGATGGCATTGTCTAAACTAAAAACTTTATGCCAACTTGTTCAATTCGAGCAGTCTTGTGAGGAGGAAAAAACGGATATTTTTAATTCACCCTTTTAAAGTTGCGTATAATTACAAGTGAAAATACTAAAGTATCGCCCTGTTGGGAGAGAAAAGGAGCGACTAAAAAAGTCCACACCAATTAACATATATTGCCATAAATTTAGATGTCAGTGCTTACCGTTTTTTTCTCCCCAAAGATCCTTACTTTGTTAAATGACGATAGATAGTTTTAAAATAGTGGGCAAGTGTAATAAATCATTTGAAAATAAACGAGCTGAGTTATTTTTCATATAATGAATGGTTTGAATCTTTTATAGACTTTACGGATAATGTAATTCAAAAACAAACCAAATATTTCTTCAGTATGGAATAATATTATTGTAGGTATATTTGGTGTAAAATATTTAAGTCGACAGAACATCAAAAGAAACCACGTCAAAGACAACGTGTATCCATTTCTTCTCTAAATGTATTACGACTATAGGCCATTACTTTACTTTATTCCGCTATTACTTTATTTCAGAATATATTTAATAATGGACTGTTGTTTTACCATTGTTCCTAGTACACGTATTAAATGCAAACAAATTGTTAAAGACACGTGACACCTTTACAGAATGATAAATACGATATTACGTATAAGGATTCAAAGTAAATCTGTATGATTCTAAATATTTAATGATCCTATAGAGAAATATATATATATATATATATATATATATGGATGGTATAGTCAAGTCTAAAACGGTATATTGTATTTCTATGGCGTATAAATTGAAATAATAGAAGTGAATCGTTGTTGTTCAGAACACTGAATTTTGTTAATAAAACAGAACTTGGTTTGAATGTTATTATTTCAAATCCGCACAGTCCTTCGTAATTCTCTTTGTTGGATAACAATCAACTCTGCCGTATTGTAAATTACAAAACAGCTCAAGTATTTAGTCTTGCTTGTTTATTCTTTTAGTATGGTTTCAGGAACCTGATGACACTATCGTGTTGTGTGAGTCATGGTGTATATCTGACATGTGTACCGGTAGTGTTTCCGGTTGGTTGTTCTAAAATATCGCGATTTCCGTTTTGGCGTCGCCCTGTATCGTAAACAAGCTGTCGGCAATTTTCCGTGCCTTGGGACGGTTGATGTGGCAACTAGTAGAAACTATTGGGACATCTACATGGTCCGGTCTCGTTGGCCGTAAATCAAAAAGACCGATTTAACAGAACACAATAGCTGTTTTAGACCATCTATTATGGTTCCCAGGACATCTCTAATCTAGCGCAGAAATTGATAAAGCGACCTAACCGCTTATTTTTATTAGATATTTGACTTTGTTTGTGTAGCAATGCGCCGAAAGACGTAAAATAATATCATAAAAAGAACTTTATATCTTACTATGGTTGTTATTATTTTTAAATAAAATCAACGCCGGAAGTGGTTTATATATATATAGGTATATTTAGCCGTAGAAATCCTTTGTGAATACTAAAACAATGAATCTAGAAGCAAATATGATGGACTACCTATAATACAAATGCAGATAAAATATGATACTGCACCTATAACAATTCTATACAGAGCTAGATCAAAACATTCGAGGGTTTCGCAACATTTATGAATTTCTTTGTAATACACAATAATTCCTCAACGGCTTAAATAATATGCGAAATTGTTGTATGTTACAAAACAAATTTTATTCATATGAATTATTTGAGCTTTTATTTCAAATGTAGAAGATGCACGCTTTTAAACAAGGTATAACCTTCCATTTTATAAATTCTACTAAAAAAACGCCCAGATTTGACAAATCTGAGATACTTACAACACTAATGAGTGTCAGCAGACCTTTTATGAATTGTAATATATTTAAAATAACTCATATTTTCACACTCACCTAAAGATAATGATTGTCTAGTTTGTACACACAGATCAATTCGATTCTAATTGATGATCAAATAATCCGATATTCATAGTATATTCAAATTATTATATAAGTTGACTGGTTATCTGTACAATCAGTATCGTAAATAATCCCTCTCGAAAATATTTCTGTTTGCTTAAGATAATTATGTAAGTGTATGATGTTATAAATAGTATATTTAGGAATATGGTGATATAATAAATGGATATTTTTTTCAACTAGACATAAAACAATAGATATGAATTGTGATAATAGTGACAAAATCGACAAAACAAATATATTGAGTTTGTAGTTTGTGTAGTGCGATCATATAAACACTGAATATAAACTAGCATTTTCATGGGATACAAGTAGGACCTAAGGCAATCGTGGTACAATCATGACTTGTAAACAAATACGTTTGTATTAGATTGAATGTTGCAAGTTTGAAAATTGAAAATCGTTCAAATGGCATAGCCGCCGGTGGCCAGTTCTAATATTAAACTTGGACGTTTCTGTTTAGTTTCTCTAGAATTAACGATATTAATATTGATATGTAGTAACATGTCATTATTCACGTCGACATACCGACAACAGGAATATCAATCAATCAGTATTACACTGTATACTGTTGTTGAATTACTACGAAAACTAAATACTGACATTAACACTATATACACATCCATGAATATACAGGATGATTCACGTCGAACGAAAAGTACATTGGCAATTCCCACCGTTTGGCGAGCGATTCGAATTTCAAGGATTTACAGACGGCTCTTCCGAGAAATGATTTCAACAAAATTGGAGTTTTGTAGCATATTACATAGTTGGTTGACGAACTAAGCACGCAAAACGACTTATAATGACTGTAGCATCCTTCCAACATTGATTTATTTCGTTTTTCTTAATTCTATTCTCGAATAAATGTTTCGGATTTTTTCCAGACTGCAATAGAGAAAAACTAAAAAAAATCAATGTTGCTAAAGTCTCCGAGTCATTCTTAATCATTTTGCGTCTTCAGCTTGTTTTTCAAAATCGCTACCTTGTCCAAAACGAGCGTTTTTCGACCAACTTACAAATGAGTTACGAGATTCTAATTTTGCTAAAATAATCTCCAGGGACCCCTACAAATCCTTGAAATATTTTTTGAATCGCTGATTAAACATTACATACGTATATTGTAAATTTTAATTGAGTTATTACAAGTTTTGCCGAGACGAATCCATCTGGATATTTACAAAATTCATGTACGATTAAATTACAAAAGCTTGAATAAAATAGAATAGTTACAACAACGAAATATGGGGGAAAACTGATAGATTGAGCTATAGAAATATGTTTTCAAACCAGTTATCAAACTGTCGTTTCAAATAAATCAGTCGACAATAACGTTCACAATTTTAGAATTCAATTATTCCTTAAAGACAACTTAAATTACAATATTTATCATCAGAAATAATGCAAATAATAATTCGATTTGGTTCTGTATATTTTTAACTTTTATTATCCCCTTTTTACAATTATTTCCTATATAACTATAACAATATGTTCAACTGTATTGTTTGAAAGAAATATCAATCTAGAAAAATGTCAAACTTACTAAAATTGAGAAAATGAAATCCATAAATCATACAGCACCTGTATACATATGTTGTTGGACAAAGAATTTGTTACTTATTTTGTACAACTGTTACACGATTTAATCTATAATATAAATAAACTGTAAATTTCAAAAGGCCGAA